>WYDI02017920.1:2940-23453 GCA_009867235.2 Psittacus erithacus | reverse complement strand
CGCCGGGCGGCCGCCCCCCCCGCCGCCCGTCGCCCGCCCCCCCCCCGCCCGCCCCCCCCCCCCCCCCCCCCCCCCCCCCCCCCCCCACCGCGGCCGGTTGCGATGGTGTCGGGGGGATGCGGCGATCCCGCTCCCCGCTCCAGTCGGTTGCGGTGGCCCCGGGGGGCTGCAGCGATCCCGCGGGTTCAGCACCCCCCAGTCGGTTGCGATGCTCTCGGACTGCCCGTAGCCCCCCAGCCGATTGCAGCCGCCTCCCCGCGGCCGGTTGCAGCACCCTCTGCAGACCCCCGACCGGTTGCAATACCCTCCGACCGGTTGTAATGCCCCCCGAGGGATCGCTGCCCCCCAGGCTAGTTGCAGACTTGCTGCAGATCCCTGACCGGTTGCAATACCACCCCTCTCCGGGCGGTTGTAACCCCTCCAACCGCTTACAAACCCTCTGCAGATCCCCTGACCGGTTGCAATGCTCCCCGACGGGTTCTCATCCCCCCCCCAAACCTATAGCGATGCCCCCGAGAGGTTGTAAACCCCGCAGCCGGTTGCAGTTCCACCCGTCCGGGGGTGTTGCAGCCCCCTCGGGCTCATTTCATACTGCAGCTGGAAAGTTAACCCCCCTCCCCTTGCCAGTGGGGCTGGGGCAGGGGGTGCTGCTTTGTCCACAGCTCCCCAGCTTTGCAGTCCTTTCCCTTGGGGTGCCCGCCACCCATTGGGGTGGGGGGACTCTCAGGGCTCTGTGTGGGCTTGATGCCAGCGCTGGAATGTGGCTCTCACAAGCGTGTCAAAGGCTACGACTGCCCGTGGGGGTCACCCCATTCCACTGGTGCACCCCATTCCCTTGGGACAGCTCCATGGGACCCCCCTGGCTCATCCCTCCCATGCACGCAGGGGTTGACAATCATTAAACCCCCCCCATTAGCAGTTGGCGGTGATATTGGGGGGGGTCCTTACCCACCTTTATGAATCAGAATTCCCATTTTTCATTCATTCCTGAATTATTTTAGCACATTTACGCTCGCGGGAGGGTGGCTCCGCCGGCAGCATCGCGCGGCTCGGGAAGTTTCGCCATGGGATCCATGTCCCCCCCTTTCCCTCTTCATCCCGGTCCCTGCCTGGGCGTCGAAGCGCAGTTTGGGCTCTGGCTCTTTGTTTGGGCTCTTCCCGGTTTTTCTCGCTCCTGAGGATCTTTTTTCCCCGCTATCTCGGTAACGGGAAACCCTAAACCCAGCAGGATATTTTCAAACTCCCAGCCGGGGAGATTAGATTAAGGGAAAAGGGGGGGATGGATTATTTTTGGCTGGGATGCGAGGGCAGCTGTCTGTCGAGAGAGGCAGAAAACAGGGAAACGGCTTCATTTCACTTAATTTTCCTTTTTTAGACTTATTTTACCTAAAAGGTTTTTGGGGGCAAAAACTGGCTCCAGTGGAACTTCTCGGGTGTTGTGCCTGTAAAAGTGCTGACTCGGGGGATTTGGCATCTTCCCATCGTGGGGAAAAGGAGGTGTAATAAAACCATCCCAAAACTTTTGGGGGGTGATGTGTTGGGGGCTGTTTTCAGGGAGAGGGATTTGGGTGGGTTTACTGGATTTTGGGTTAAAAAAGAACACTTATTTCTGGGGTTTAAGCCATCCAGACAGATGATGGGATCGGGATTCCCTCCTATTTC
The DNA here is from genome assembly GCA_009867235.2 of Psittacus erithacus. Classification (NCBI taxonomy): domain Eukaryota; kingdom Metazoa; phylum Chordata; class Aves; order Psittaciformes; family Psittacidae; genus Psittacus; species Psittacus erithacus. The sequence goes on along the minus strand of WYDI02017920.1, from coordinate 21,791 downwards.
CTTTTTTCCCTCCCTCCTCTTTTATGGAGCTCCCGGTGCCAAGATTCCTTCATTAGGGGCAAAAGTTAATTGCTCACGGCTAATTATGGGAGAGGTTAATAAGGGTGCTGGTGGCAGCGGGAAGGGGATGTTGTGCTCCCAGCACCCCCAAATCTTCCTCTTTAAGGCAGTTTGTAGCCCTGGCACCCCCAAACCAGCATCAGGGGGACCATAACCCCCTTGGTTTTAATGTTATATATATAAAACGTTCTGTATCTATAAGATAGATAATACATAACATGAAACACCTTTTGATAGCATGGGGTGGGGGAAAAAAAGGGAGGAAAGTGACACCTAACTTGCAGGAACATTTTTCCTTTTCCCGCCATCATTTTCGGAAGGGAAATTCCTCTTCTTTTTTTTTTGGAGGAAGTCTCATTTTTGGAAGGAAATCTCACCCTTTTTTAAGAAAATATCTTTTTTTTTAAGGAAACTTCATTTTTATTAAGGAAATCTTTTTTTTTTAAGCAAATCTCTCCTTTTATAAGGAATTTCTTTTTTAAGGAGATAAGATTCTGTAACAAATTTTACTTTAAAGGAAATTAATTTTTTAAGTAAATCTTTTTCTTAATAATGGTGGTTTTTTTTCAAGAAATCTCTCTTTTTTAAGGAAAACACTTTTTTAAAAAGGAAACTACCTTTTTCTTAGGAAAATGTTTTCTTTTTTTAAGGAAAACTCCCCTTTTATTTCAAGGAAATCACCTTTTTTTTTTAAGGAAATATCTTTTTTCTAAGGGAAATCCTTGCATTCCTTAAAGGAAATCTCCTGTTTTTAAAGTAAGCACACAAAGTTGTGTTGGAAGGAGAGGATTTTGTCCCACTGGAGCATCAGGGAATAACTTTTTTCCCAACTCAGGCATAAAGCACCTCCCTGAAATGGGGCAGCTCTGGATTTTGAGAGATTTTGGCTTTTCCAGTGAACTTTGGAATTACTTCATGGTTTTTTTCAAGTTGACTGACAGCATCCGTATGCCTCCAAGTGATCACAGAGCTATTTTCCTCCCAAGAGACTTAAATAGTTGCTTGGTCCCACCGAGAAGAGCATCCTTCACCCATCCATCCTCATCCCTAGGGATGCAGGGGCAGGACCACGCCTCCAGGTACAATCTGCATCCCAGTTCTACTGTGCTGTTGGGTTTGAGGTGTGATGGATACACAGGAATATTTCCTGAGGACATAGAGAAAAATAACCCAGGATGCTGGGCAGAAATCCCAAATTTGGACAGCGAGAGAAAAACTTTTGGCACAATTAGGTATAAATTAGGGGAGAGCTGACATTCCTGACCCCAGTGGGAAAGCCGGACCGAGCATCAATACCTTCTTTATTTTAGGGTATCCTGGATACATCTCAGCATCCCATCCTCAGTTATCCTTCATCTTTATTGTGGAAAGCTGCCTTATTGGTGTGTTTAAAAGGATAATTTGCTGAATCCAGACAATTCTCAGTGGAATTTCGTTTCCCCCACACTATCAGATAACTTGATTTCCAAATAATTTTTGCTATCACCAAAGAGGGATGTTAATAAATGCCTCAAATTAGGAATAAAATGAATGATTTCCTGGTGGTTTTAGTTGGATCATTATGATGTCGGCTCAAAACAATGATCTGGAGGGATGGGAATTAATCCTTGATTAAATTTAGCCCCAGTTTTGTCCCCACCTTCAGCTTTGCAAGGCCTGACTGGATGCTCCAGGTAATCCCTATGGGAAAACCAACCCCTCTGGAGAGGGATGGAGCCGTGATCCTGGTGGGATGAGGTCGCCTGTGCCCAGCTGTGATTTGCAGCTGTATAAATAACATGAGAATTTGGCCTCGGCTCTTCTCCCCTCCCCAGTTTGATCTTATTTCTTTGGTATTCCCTATTCCAAAAGAGAAAACAACCCCTTGTTATTCCATACCTCAGTTTAAATTAGTGTTTATTAAGTATTTGTGAGCTTCTGATGCCTGATTTTGGGTGTTCCTTCTTGCTTAAGAGGCCAAAAGAGCTTTTTTGGTCAGTTGGTGCTGCTTGAGCGGGATGCTTCGTGCGGATAATGAGATGCAGATGTTCTGAGGGACTGATGCTGGAGGAGCAAGGGGTCGGATGGGGAAGGAGGGCTTGAGAAGAGGATAAGGCTTATCCATAACTCCAATTTAGGGTCTGTTTCAACTAGAAATAATATGCCGTGACCCTCAATGTTTTATTTATTTAATTTTTAATTCATTTTTTAATTTATTATTCATTTTAGCCTTTATTTTCCATGAATTTTATTTTAAATCTAATTTTAATTTAATTTTTACTTTGGTTTTATTTTTTTATTCTGTTTTATTTAATTTTAAATCCTCTTTTTAATTTTATTGTCATTATACCAAGCTGTGCTTTTCCTTTCCATCCTTCAGTCATCATCCAGCATCCCATCCTACACCAGGCATGATCCAGGTAGGAAAATCCTAACCCCATCTAGGCAGCCCCACCAAAAGGGCATCAAAATTCAAGTTTAGGGATGCAGAACCTCAAAAATACAGGTTATTTTGGTGCAGGTAGAGGAGAGTTTTGCAAGCTACCGTGAAATCCTACTGGATAGATGAGGAAAACCAAGCTCCAATAATGTTCTCCATGGTGCTTTCAACTTTAATAAGGTGTTGGAAAAACAATGGAATCAGTTCTAACCAAAACCACATTTTTTGGGCTGGCTTCTCCCTCTCCCCGGCTGTGCCGGGTGGATTTCTCCCATCAATAAATCCCACGAAGCCAGTTAAAAATAATCCGAATTTTGGACTGCTTTGAGAGGTTCCTATTTAATTTCACCTGGATGTTTGATTTGGTCAAGGATGTGGTTGCAAATGGGCTTTGGAGCCTGAAAATCCCATTGTCCCCCTATCAGGAAGCTGGACGGTGCCAGTGGCGGTGGGACGTGGGAGGTGCTCAGCTTGGGCTTTGGACTTGCTTTAGAGCTTGAATCCCCTCCTGGAATTTTCCTTTGATGGGAAAAGCTGCATTTTTTTTTTCCCTTTTCCCACCTATTTCCCCTCCCTTCCCCTTTTTCCCCACCTTTTTCCCTTCCTCCAGTTTCTCCTTTCCCTTTATTTTCCCCTTTTTCCTTTTTCCCATTGTTTCCTTTTTTCCTGTTTTCCTTTTTCCCCTTCTCCCATTTATTCCCCTTTTTTCCTTTCCCCCTTTTTTCTTTTTTTCTCTCTTTCTTTCTCTCTCCCTTTTTTGCCTTTTTCTGTTTTTTCTTTTTCCCCTTCTCTCTTTTTCTCTCCTCCTCTTCCTCCTGTTCCTCTTGCCCTTCTTTTCCCTTTTCATCTTTTTCCCCTTCCCTCTTTCCTCCTTCCTCCTCCTATTTCCCTTTCCCTTTCCTTTTCCCTTCTTTTCCTTTCCCCTTCTCTTTCCCTTTCCTCTTTTCTTCCCCCCTTCCCTTTTTCCCCCTTTCCCCTTCATTTCCCCCTTCCTTTCCCTATTCTTTTCTCTCCTCCTTCTCCTCCCTTTCCTTTATTTTGTTTTTAGTTTTCTTTTTCTCTTTTCCCCCTTTTTCCCTCTTTTCCCTCTTTCTGGCAGCCAGCTCTGGCATCACAGCCGACACATCCCCAGAGATGGCTGCTCCATGTCACTGGCGGCATCACTGATGCTCCCCCTCTCCCATGGTGCCCAAATCCCACCGCAAGTAAGCAGCAAGGCCAAACTTTCCCAAATAATTCAGAAAAAAAGGAGAATATTTAATTCCAGTGGCTTCATTTCCCATTACCTGATCAGCAGCATTATTCCTTGGATTATTTGGCAGGGGCAGGATGAGTCTTTCCCAGATGGATCACTCCTAGGTATGTGGGAAGCGCTTTATGGCTTTACAAAGCCCTTCCAATGTTTTCTTAAACACCACTTGAAGCTTCCAAGGCAAGTTTTAGAGCAGCAATTCCAAGCTCCCTTATCCCTGAGCAAATTCCCACTGTGATGGTGGATGTAAACTGCTTCAGACATCCATAATGCTCTGAAGCAATAAATTTAAAAGGGAATTTATTGTTCCAAGCTCATTTCTCCATCCGAATCACGCTGCCTGTTGCCAGTGGTGATGCTGGGAACAGCCGGGATGTACTTTAGAGAGCTTGGTGCCTATCCCAGATGAAAAGCCTATTACCTGCTTCATTTTTGGGTATGTTGCCTTATTTTCCCTATTTTTTACCTTATTTTCCACCATCTTTCCACTGCCTCTTTCCAAAGAGGTGTCTGGTGAATAGGGTCGATGAGTTGAACTCTCTCTGGATCATATATTTTATTGGCCCTTGATCAGTTAATAATAATAATAATAAATTAATAATAATTATAATTATACAATAACTTAATAATTATTTATATTAATTGTAGTTAAGTGAGCATTTATAAGAGATGGCAGGTGGAGGTCTCCCTGCCAGAGGCATTCTGCATCCCACGTTCTCTATCCCATCCTCCCTGACCTTGCTTCTCCTAATGAATCACCCAATTGTGATGAAATCACTAAAACCCACCCCAAAATCCATATTCTGAGTTCCTCAACTTCACTGGAGGAGTTAAAAAAGACTAAAAAATTAAGTTTTTATGATTATTTATTAGCTCAATTTGAAGAAAATCCCATTTATGTGATCCCATTTATGCCCGGAAAGGTCTTTTAATGCCTTTACGTGCAGGGATTGGTTTCTTTATATGTCAGTGCCAGATCTAACAGCTCTTATCTCTTGGCAATTAATTAATTGCCATTAAAACAATGAAATGGGGCATTTTGTCAGCAAATTGGGTGCTGTGTCAGTGTGATGGCCAAGAAGAACCTTAATAATTAAATGGCAAATAATTATTAATATCTAAATAAAATAACAATGCAAAAGGAATAATAAATGACATTGATGGTTTATTAACCTATAAGGATCCAGCACATGATAAGATGGGGAAAATAAGCTAGAGTCTTCCTTGAATTTAAGATGGCTCAAAGTTTAGTCCCAACTTAATTCCCAGGATCAGGCTGGAGCATGTCCCTCCCTGGGTTTAAGTAGCCTGGGTGGGTTTTAAAGCTGGTGGTGAATATCAGGATGAGGAATCTGCTTTATTTGCACAATTAAAGGGAAATGCTTTTTATTTCAGTATTCCAGGAGCTGCATGACTTCCCTCTTCATCCATTGCTTTTCCTGGGATAGGGGCTAGGGAATTCTTGGATCTTCTCCCCTTCGTCAGTGGAGCCCTGCTTGCTCCCTGGGGGATGCATGGCTGAATGAAGCTTCATCTGAGAACTGCCATGCTCCTAATCATAATTAAACCCCCTCTCTTCTTACTTTTCCACCTTGTCCCAGGGATCCTGGCACAGTTTTAGGGATGCTCATGCAATTTGGGGGTTGGTGGTGCAATTTTTAGGGATGCTGGTGCAATTTTAGGGATGTTGGTGCAACTTTAGTGCTCCTCATCCACTTAACAGGGGTGCTCATGCAGTTTTTGGTATGCTGGTCCAATTTTTGAGATGCTGGTGCCGTGTGGAGGATGATCATGCAATGTTATGGATGCAGTTTTAGGGATGCTGGTGCACTTTTAGTGATGCTCATCCACTTTTAAGGATGCTCATCCCATTTGAGGGATGCTGGGGCAGTTTCTGGGATGCTCATTCATTTTAGGGATGCTCCTCCAGCTTTTGGATGTGACTCATCCCAAACCAGTCCTCATCATGCGTGTGTTCCCCATTCCCACTATTTTCCCCCATACAAACCTGATCCCCTCCATCCTGCTGTTGCACAGGTCACTTTTATTGACTCTCTTTGCGCATTTCCATGTTTTCTCTTCATCCTGGAAGCCACCTCTTTCTGTCGGGAAGCTTTTCCCTCCTTTTAACATAACCTTTTCCATTTAATCCCACCATACACCGCACTTAATCATTACCCCTCACCTGGCATCTTTAATAGCAGAGCACCTGGAAAGTGGCCAAGGTTATCTCAAGGTACAGACATCAGATAGGGTTATTTTCCCCTGCAACTATTTATGTTGGGATTTGACTCAGTGGGGGGAAAGCAGAGAAATTCCCAGTGCTGTTATCTTTTTCACCCTGAATTAATTGTGCTCAGAGAGGGGTTCAGTGCCTAAGTGCTGGTGCACTCCTGTGATGACTTGAGGAGGGCTTAGGGGTTTAGTTCCCTCCAACCCGCCTCTTCTTCAGTCACCAGGTCATGATGGAGCAGCATTAAGCGTGGCTGAAATGGGCCCTAATTGGCATCCTGGCCTCCAGTTTGGGCACACTGAGCCTAAGTCCAGGAATGATGGTGCTGGGAATACCCCCCTAGGTGGGACTGGCAAAATCCCTTAGCAACATCCCCTTTAGCAACCCCCCCTTAGGAAAACCCTCTTAGTAAAAGCCCTTTAGCAAAACCCCCTTAACAAAACCCTTTTAGCAAAACCCTATTACCCAACCTGACCAGCCCAATTCCTGTCTCACTCTATGCACCCCACATCCCCCTGTGGCAAGAAAAAGACCCTTAGGGCTCTTTTCCCACCTGATGTCACCGCTGCTATGCTGTGTGTGTGTATGGAGCCCCACTGGCCCTGCTCCAGCACCCGGCTGGGACACACAGCACCCTTCAGCCAACCAGACAGAATCCAACCCTTTGTTTCCTGTTCGTCGGCTCGAATTCTGGAGGCTGGAGCCCTCAACAAGCTCCTCTTTGTGCTAATTTAATTAATTGCTGGGGCTGAGGGCAGTGGGGATGAGACACGCTGGCTATAAATACCTGCTTTTGGGGGGGGTGTGCATGTGGTGTCGGTTAGCCCGGTGGCGATTGAACCTAAATCTAATTCAATTCAATTTAATTTGAATCGCCTTATAAAAAGAACCGTATTGATGGATTGATTTCGACTGGAAAACCATGATGTGATTGATTTATAATAGAAAATTATCAATTAATTGATTTATAGTAGGACACTATCAAGCATGAGAGTGCTGCAAGCAAGGGTGTGCATTGGCTTCCCTGTTGTGGAAGGAAAATCACCCTCTGCAAGCTGATGATACTCAACTAATACAAATAACTTTTCCAGTGTGAGTTAAGCATCCCAGCGTGCCTTATGACACTGATTTCCAGGGAAAACCAGCACCTGGAACCACGTGCATGCTGCCAGCACGCTTCCCACCAGCGTTGTAGTGCGCGAGCTTCGCGGGTGCTCTGACTCCTGGATAAATCCTTGCCCTGGTGCTGTGTTTTCGGGTTACAACATGAATCCCAAACCTTGCATCCCGTTTTGCAAGTGAGGAAAGTAAAGAACGCAGAGGTGAGTTCCCTAAAGATACAGGAATAGGGTAAAAAATAATGTTTTGACTTGCTGCGAGTGTGTTTTAGCTGCACAAAGTGGTGTTTGTCTTCCCTGAGAGATGGAAGTGATTTTTCCAGCTGATAAATGATAGTTTTCAGTCGAGAGATTAGACTATATTAGGATAATTCTTTAAATTTTTAATATGATATATGTATCGTGAATTTATTTCAATTTATTTATGTGGAAGTAATAAGCTGCAAGGGGGAATAATCCTAAGTCAGAGAATTTTCGTCCCCGAAAAGCAAAAATCTGTGTTGGGCTCATTGCAGGTGGCAATAAGAGAAAAAAAATCATTGAAGAATAATCTTCCCTAAATTTTTTTCTATTTTGGCACACGGAGCATCCCATCTTCACCACCACTTTGAGTAAGAAAACTGCAAGTGTGTGGCCAGGGCGGACCAGTGTCCCATCCCTGGCAGTGCTCAACGGCAGGTTGGAAGAGGCTTGAAGCAAGCTGCTGTAGTGGAAGGTGTCCCTGCCCATGGCAGGGGGTTGGAACTGGATGAACTTTGAGGTCCCTTCCAGCCCAAACCAGTCCATGATCCATACAGCGCATGGTCCCTGCCTCCTGGAACTTGTAATCGGAGTTAATACCAATTATTTGGGTGCCTGTGTTATTATATTTAACATCCATATTTGTATTCCCTTTAAGACCCGGAGCAGTTGCCTGTTTATTTTAGAGATGCTGGGTCGATGTCACATGAAACCAAGGGTACTGGTTGGTGACATGATATGCCCATCCTAAAATAGCTGTTTATTTAGGTGAACGGCCACTCACTCCTTGTTTTGCTTTGGAAGGGGGATGAAAGCAGCTTGTGCCCATGATCCCAGCTGAGTTTTCCATATGGATAGTCTGAATTCTTGCAGGGAAGATCTTGGAATTGAATAGGTCATGCTTGGTGCTTATTTTCCCTGCTGTGCACATGGACCTGGAGTATCCTGAGCATCCTTGGTCCAGCTTGGGATGTTCCATCATCTCCATCCTCCAGCTCCGAGTGTTTCCTCAGCAGGGGCATTTTTAAAAAGCTATCCCCCCACTTGTCATTTTTAAAGGAAAAAAAAGGATTTTCCCATAGGAAAAAGCTCTGGAGCCTCCATGGAGGGTGGGGATGGGAGCTGGCATCACTGGAGGGGAGACATCCTGTAGCCAGAGATGGAGATCGCAGCCTGGTTTTGGGATGCTGGCTGTGGCCTTTAATAAACCCCACTGGTTCTTACTGGTTTTTGGCTCCGGGGTGCTGTAGCTTGATTGGAAAATGTGTATTTTTCCCATCACATCCCATTTGGGATGCACCTCCTCTTCATCCCTCTGTATTCACACACTTGGCTTTTTATCCCAGGGTGAGTGAAATCCTGACATCCCATTTTTTTCTGGCATAAAGCAGGGTTGAATGGGAGATGCTGAAGATAGGATTTGGGAATGCTGTGTGGTGTGGTTGTGGTGCTGCCGGCGTGCTGGGGATGGTGTGTTAGGGCTTTGGGTGGGATTTTCCACCCTCATTTGGAGGGAATTGTTTCCTTTTTTCCAGGGGGAAAAGAAATGGGTAAAAATAAAATGAGAGAGAGAGAAAAGAGCATTAAAAAAGGGAAAACTGGGAAAGAAAGGAAAAGGAATAAGAAAAATAATTAAAATAAAGGAAAATAAAAAGAGAATGCTCCCCAGCTTCAGGCACAGCCCCAGCGAGGTGTTTTCCAGCAGCATTCCCCTCTAGCCATCTCCAAGCTGCACTTCCAGTGGCTGGACCAGCAGAAAGGTGCCCAGCTCCTGCAGGAGCTCCTCCCTCCTCCTGCTTCCCCCCCCACATTCCTGGGTGGTGGCAGGAGGCTCCTGCTCTCTCTGCTCACCTCCTGGAATATTCCTGCTCTGGGAGGCAGCAGGGGCTCTGTGCCCCTGTATAGAGCAACCCCCCTTTGGTATTCCATTATTCTATTAGAGTTCCAAAGCTGGTATTAAGTGGACATGATTTCTTCCCATGGACCATTAAGTTTGGTTTATTGCTGGCCTGATGGCCATTACCCTCTCCCCCCACCCTTCCATCTCCTTCCCCCATTAGCTTTGTACAATTAGCAAAAGATGAGCTGCTAACACGGCACGGGAGCTGCTGGTGGGATGGGGATGCTCCCATGCCAGCCAGGCATTCCCAGAGCTGCCTTGGGTACTCCCACAAGGATGTGATGTGCATGGTCCTTGCAGGACCTGCTGCTCGTGACCCAGGTTAGCAAAGATTCTTTTGGCTAGTTTGAGTCAGGTGTCCTGTCTCTGCTTCCTCCCAGCTCCCCCTCCTCCCTGGCAGAGCATGAGGCTCAGAAAGTCCTTGGTCAGAGTAAACATTACTGAGCAGGAGCTGAAACCATCGGTGTTATCAGTGCTGTTCCCAGGCTGAAAGTCAAAACCACAGCACTGCGCCAGCTACTAAGAAGGAGAAAAATGACTGCTACTGCTGAACCCAGGACAGTGTCCACCCCTTATTCAGTTAGATGAGGCACCCTAATTAGCAACGATCCATGCAGGACACCCAAATGAAGGACCTCATCGGGCCACCCAAATGGTCAAAGACCATGGGGTGGTACGCAGCTAGCAAAGACCCTTGCAGGGCACCCAAAATAAAGACCCCAGCAAGGCACCCAAAGCAGCAGAGATCATTGCAGGGTCCCCAGATCGCCAAAGGCCTTTGCAGGGCACCTTAATTAGCAACACCCCAAATGTGGCACCTAAATTGGTCAAGATCATGGGGTGGTACCCAGTGATGCTCATAGTCAGCAAAGCTCCTTGCAGGGCACCCGCATTAGCAGCCATCCCCATGGGGCACCCAAATGCCAGACCCCAGCAACTGCAATCTCATTTTTTAGCATGAGAGTTCCCAAAAGTCATCCAAAAGGGTCCTCTCTGCAAATGTAAAACGTGCTGAGCTGGCTCATCTGAAAAGGAATTTCCTGGTGCATTTGATGCCCAAGGTGCATAATTCCCATCCGTGCCTGGTGCCTGTCACTGTTTTTCATTCAAATCAGATATTTTCCTGCAAAATCTGTTTTTCTGATGAAATTTTAACTAAATCCCCATTTTTATACATATATATAAGATAATATGTAATACTGGGGAATACAGTAGGGGAATATAGTGGGCAATATTATGTGTTGCCTTATGTATATATATGGAATATTGTATAATATTTTATTACCCATACATATGGGTATGGGGAATATAATATAAATATATTTTTTTATATATAATATTAGGGAATATATTGAGGGAATGTATTGAGGAATAGAATATACTGGGGAATAATATAATATCCTATGATGCTCACTAATATATAAAATCCCCCATATATATAGTATATATATGTTTTATATATATACACATGGGATTATAATGTTTTATCTATATGTCTATAGATATTGGAGACTGTATTGGGAAAATATATTTGGGAATATAATATATTCAGGGATATTACATATATATATTGGGGGATACTGGGGAAAAGAGAAAGGTATCAGGGAATATATATTGTTTTGTAAGTATGAGAATATTATATATATGTGTGTATATGTATGGCAATATTATATATATATTCCTCATATATAATGGGGAACTTGTTCTGCATTCTGGGGCTCAGCCATTCCCTATAACTTATCTATTTGGCAATATTTTATTCCAGCCTTAGAAGCAAAAAGGGAACTGGCTGGGGTTTTCAGGAGGTAAAATCCTCCCATCCTAAAGTGTGTGTGTATGAATTGCATGGGGGTTTTCCCCAAAAATATAACGTAGGAGGGGAAAAAAATCTCACCCACTTTGCCCGTGGAAAAACAGGATTCTTCCTTCTTTGAAGTCTGGACTGGGAAAAGTCCTCAGCAGCATTTTATGGAGAAGCTGGTGGGCGCCATCCCATGCAAGGGCTTGCAGGGATTTTGGCTAAAACAGGCTCAAATACACTCAAAATTAGAGGGTGCTGTGGATGAGGGTGTTTGCAAATCCTCTCCTGCAATATAATTAATTGGGATTTGATTGGGATTTTTCATTACCGGCTGCCCCAGCTGGCATCAGGTGGGTCATTCCTTCAGCATCCATTGTCACCCTGCTCCATCCCCTCACTCTCCCTGGTAGCTGATGCATCCCTGGGTTGTTTTTATGTGAGCATCTCTTCACACCTCCGCTAAAGCCCCCAAATTCACTTTTTTGTTTTTTTGGCAATATTCTGTCTTTCCTCCAGATGCCTCTTAGGAAGTGATAGAGGGGAAAAAGCATTATTTTAGGGATGCTAAAAATTAGGGTTGGAGAATGCTGCTGGGGCAACAAGACATCTAAATATATATATGTGTAACCCCCCTGAGTGTTCACTGGGTACGTATCTGATGAGGTTTTTGCCTTTCCCCCCCTGTTTTTAAAGCATCCTAGAGCACTTCCTGGAAAAAAGAAAGCTTCTCTTGCCCTGAATTGATGCTTTTTATAGGTGGCTCCGTAATATACTAATAAAGCGAAAGGTTAAGAGAACAGTGGTTTTCTCTTCTCTCCTCCAGCCAATTGTTGTATCCTCTGATTTTAAATCATAGGGAATTCTGAAGTACAGCAGCTTGTGCTATCAGCTCCTTTAGCTTTCCCTATCGTGCCGTGCTGTCTAAAGGAATGCCGTTAGCGTTACGACACAGGAATGCCACCGCGCTCCCAGGCATCATTAGGGACCAGTGTGAACATGCTTGCAGCCTTAGGGTAAAAAAGACTTAAGTAAGAGCTGGAAATAATGCTAAAATATCTTAAAATGACTTAAAAAATAGCATTTGCATCATGTAATGCTTGCGGCACAATGCAGCCACGCTCACCAGCAGCTACCAACCTGATTCCCCACCTAAATTTGGGGGCATCCATGTCTCCAAAAATACAGGTTTTTCTCCCTGTTTTTGAGAGGTGATGAAAGTTTGCTGGCTTGCAGTTTGCATGCGGCAATCAAGGTGTGCTGATGAGATGCTCGAGGGCTTTTCAGGGAGCACAGAGGGGTCTTGCCATTAACATCCCTCCCCCCCAAATTAATACCCTGCCATCCTCTAGCCATGACGACTGTCGGAGCGGCTTTCCCAATTAATGGCTTTGTTTAATCATACCCCCTGTCCAGAGGAATATTGTCTTTGGATAATGTCGTTTGCCTAACGAGATTTTCCCTAATTAAATCTCCTTTCGGTCCGTGTGGTTCTCCCTGCAGGATAGAGGGGGGAATGTTTGTGAAGCCATCGCCGCTGTCGGCTAAATAAACCTTCCCAACTTGGCTCCCAAAACACCCCCACAGGGATTGTGGGATGCAAGCATCCCGTTGGCAAATTAATTAGGTTTTGCAACCCTAAAAAGGCTTTTTTGTTTCCTCCCTCCACCATCCCAAAATATAGGGGTGTGCTTCCTGCATCCCATTTTTGCTCTGGAATGGCTGCGCATCAGGATGCTCATGCGTCAAATGAAAGGGATGTATTTCTCACTGGTAAAGTTCCAAATTCAGGATTTGGTCTTATCTGGGATTGATGGATTGGGAAAAAATCAGAGTGGGATTTTGAGGCTTGAAAGTAGCCCCAAATTTGTCATCAGGATCTTCGGGATGTGGCAGCAAAAGGTGAATTTATTTAAGAATCAAGTGGATTATCCTCCAGAGAGCAGCTGCTCCAGGATAGCAAAATCCTGCAAAATGGGGGAATTCAGGAAATTCAGGAAGTCCTGCTCGGTCTGAAGTTGTGTGTTTCTACATGGTGATGCTAATTTTTTCTCCTAAAAATCCCTGTTTTCGCCAGTCCCCATGGGAATGTCAGGGCAAATTCCCTTGGCATTAAAGAGTGGAATAGATCCCTATAAGTGAGATATTCTCTAATACCTCAAATATTATTATTTCTCAATATATCTCAGTTGATATATGGAATTGAGCTGTATATCAGGTATCTCAAATATCTCAAGTATCATTATTCCATATTTCTATCAAATGGGATATGATCCCTATAAAGAGTTCACATGCCAGATCCTGATCCTGGAAATAAACCTCAACCCTATCGTAAAATGAGTCTAAATAATGCAAATTTTGATGGGGAAGAGGGATGTGCCATCGGCCTGTGGAATTTGTTGTGTGGATGGCAAAGATTTGGGGTGGTTTTGAAGCTTTTTGGGTGTCTTTGAGGACTGAACTGGGGGATTCGACTTCAAATATATTTATTTCCTATAAAACAGAGGCTGAAGCACAGGTTTTGCATATAAAGTACATGTGTTTTATATAAAATAGGGGCTGACCCATGGGTTTTTGCATAAAATACATTATATATGTAATATAGACTACAGACTACAAAATATACAATATAAAACATACAATATATAATAAGTAGTTGTAGGTAGGGGGATTGAAACTAGACAATCTTTAAGGCCCCTTTCAAACCAAACCATTCTATGATTAATATCTAATACATAAGATGTCACATACAATATGATGTATACATGAAATACAGTGTAAAATAGATGATAATAGATGATATAGCTAACAGATGATATCGATTATATAGATACAGTATAGATAGTAGATAGTGGATAATAGATAATAGATAATAGATAATAATATATAACTGCACTTATACCCACATATATATTTTAATATATATTTGCACTGTGTATCTGTGTATATACAAATACATAATATACAATGTATAAAATATACAACACATATATAATCTAATTATACAGATTATCTAATTCCTTATCTAATTGTAGAGTATAAACATAACTTGCAGTTTTCCTCCTCCCTATCGAAAGTGGCTTTTGATTTTGTCCCTCCCCAGAAGGAAAAAAAGGAAAATTTCCCTGAAGATTAACTTTCTGCACCTTTCCCACAGGTTTTCCTGTTGGTGTCCTTTCTGGCTGCAGTGAACGTGCTTGGAGTGTCTGCCATGTGTGCTTCATGTGTGCTCCCTGCACGCCGTGCTCACTCCTGGGCACAGTGTCATGCGCTCTCCCATCTCCCATGCACGCTTCCGCGGATGCTTCTTGTGTGCTCCCAGGCATGTTCTTTGGCGTCTTCCTGGCATGCCCTCCATGCATGCTTACAGTTCCCATTTGCACTCCTGTGCACGCTGCATGCACGTTCCTTTTCCTGCTCCTATACCTATTTCCAGCTCCCATACCTATTTCCAGCTCCCATGCACACTTGCACATGACCTCCTGTTCATGCTGTCCTGCTATGCACATCCCCATGCACCCTCCCTTGCACATTCCCCTCACGCTCCCATCAAGCACCATCACTGCTTCCATCTTCCCTCCTTCACCTGAAAAGCTCCAAAATAGCTCATTTTTCCCCCAGTTTGCTTGAGCTTTGCCCAAAATCTTCCCAGCAGGACTCCACCCACTGGTATCCCAGCTTGCTAGCAGAGGTATTTTGCAGCTGCTGAGTATTTGTGCATGCAGCTTTGCAGGATATAATAGTATTGAATACAATTTAATGCTATTTAATGCTATTTAAGGTGATTTAGTATTATTTAATACTATTTGGAAGTTCACATTGTGGCGTGAGCATCACCTGCGGCTTGCAAAAGGCAGTAAGGCTAAAAAAGTTTCTGGGGGAATTGTGATAACCCCTTTGAGAGGGAAATAATTGGTGACTGAGGAAAACTATGGAATATTAAGATAAAAAACATATATAAATGACAGAAAATGGATATATTAACGAAACATTAACTCTCCACATGGGTTGACTTCCATGGGAGCTGGGGGAGGGGGGTTGGCACCACTAAAAAATCATAGGGAAAAGAAAAGAGAATAAAAATGCTTTATTCCCAATCCCATTCTGTGATAATGATCTTAACAGAGCTCAGAAGCGGCACAGAAAAAACATGTGTGTGGTTTTTAAATGAAAGTTGCCTTCGCTCCAGAGGACTGGGGCTGAGATTTGGTGTATTTTACTCATTTTGGGGGTATTTTGTTATTTATTTGTCATATTTTATTATTTTAAGGCATATTTTGTTACTTACTTGTGGTATTTTATTATTTTGGGGAGTATTTTATTATTATTTATGGTGTTTTACTGGTTTTGGGGCATAGTTTGTTATTTATTTGGGATATTTTATTATTTTAGGGGGTATTTTATCATCTGTGTGGGATATTTTTTAATTTGGGGAGTATTTGGTTATTGGGGGGAATTTGATTATTTATTGGGGGCGATTTTATTCTTTTGAGAGGTTTTTACTCTTTCTTTAGGGTATTTTATTATTTGGGGGGTGTATTTTAATATTTGGGGGGCATATTTTATATTAGAAACGTCCCGGTCTGGGCTTGGGATGCTTCCAGCATCGTTGGCTTATCCCACTCACCACAGCAGGATTACACAGACTCCAAGTAGGAAAGAAATGATAAGAAATATTATCCCCTACATGGTATTTCTCCTGTATTTGGAAAAACGCTGTCGCTGGGATGGGATAGGGATTTAACCCAGCCCTTGGAAACGCTGAGATCAGCTGCAGCAGCAGCATTCTGGAGCATATACTCCACTTTTGGAGAATGGGAACAGAAAGGGAAGGGGCTGTGGGGACTTTTTGGGTACAAAAAACTTTTGAAGGGCTTTTTTTGCCACAGACCTCCTCTTTGAAGGACTTTTTTAGGTGAAGCCCCCACTTGAAGGACTTCTTTTGCTGCAAACCCCCATTTAGCATGCTTTTGTGGGTTGAAAAACGCTGTTTGAAAGGCTTTTTTGGTGCAAACCCCTGTTTTAAGGGCTTTTTTTGGTGCAAACCCTGTTTTGAATGACTTTTTCTTTAGGGGTGCAAACCCCTTTTTTAAAGGACTTTGACTGCAAACCCCTGTTTTAAGGACTTTTTTGGGTGCAAGCCCCCATTTTAAGGACGTTTCTGGGTGCAAAGCCCTTAATGTGCCTTTCTTGCTGCAGCTCCCTGCCTAAATGGCTTTTTTGGCTGCAAACCCCTAATGTAAAGGCCTTTTTTTTTGGCTGCAAACTGCTTTGGAGCAGCTGCTAAAGCAACATCCAGGCACGATGAGGATGGGGACAGAGCCTGGATGCTTGCACAGGGCTTATTCTGGGTGGGAGGGGTGTGTGCGTGTGAAAGCCAGCATTCTAGGGGCAAGGAGCTGCCAGTGTGGGGTTTTGAGCAGGATTTAACCCTTTTTCGTTCCTTCACCAACCGCAGCACCCCCAAATCCCCATCTGGAATGCTTTTTTAGTCTTAAGGTTAAATAAAGCAAAATTAATTGCATTTTGCATCTAAAACCCCTCCCTCTGTTGCAAAGAAACTCATGTTACCCGATGATGCTTTTACTTGCTTTAACTTCAGCCTGGAGCAGGTGCTGGAGGAGCATCCCCTTGGGCAGCATCCCCTTTTCCACCCATTTTTGTGCTCCTGACAGCTACGTACAGGTGGGAAAAGGGTTTTTCCTGCTGTTTGGGGGTGAGAAAGGAAGTTTTCTCCACTTTCCTCCCTCTTGTTGGTGCCGAGCGCTTGCCACCCCGCTGTCTGTTTTTCCTTGCCGAGGTTCAGTTCTAATTATGTTGATTTTCTCCAGCCCACCCCCCTCCTGGCAAGCTTATTAGGGGGAATATTTTTATTTATTATCATTTCGCCCAACTCCCGCCAGCATTTCCAATTACTCTCGCCGCTTCCTTGTAATTGTCTTTCCGTAATGGCTGCGAAACAATTGCGCTAAATGAGGTGGCTCCGGCAAGATGAGGGTTTCACTTCATTAAAGGCTAATGGATTCCCAGCTCCAGCTCTGTGGGCAAAAAAGAAAAGGGGAAACAAAAAAGAGATATTTAAACAACTTCTTTTTATTTTATCGGGATAACTTTCCCTGGGATAAAAGGGTTTGTTTTGGTGTGGGTGTGTGTTGGTAACCAGGGTTTTCCCATATCCACGCTTGAAGCTTTTTGGGTTTTGGGGGATTTGATAAATTAGTTCTCTCGAAGTTCCTGCTGACTTGCAAAAGCTGGCTTTCCCTATGGTGATACACTGTATTTCTTGCTGCAAATGTATATATTTATAGAAATATTATATAGAAATATATATATTTTATAGATATGAAATATATCATCATAGATGAAATATATGGTCTTAGGTGATGTATTATAGAAATCTATGATACGTAGCAGTATAACAATATTGCCATGTAGCATATAACAATTACTATAATCTATGCATATATTTTTAAGTTAGAGAAATGCATGACAGAATTCTGGATACTAGAAATATATATTTCTTGATATAAGCAATATATTGATATGTAATGCTTGAGATATAATGATATATTGCTAAAAAGGATTATATTACTATATACTATATACTATATAGCTTAGATTATAACAACAGTGATTATATTGCTGTATACTATATAGCATAGATTATAATGGCAATGATTATATTGCTATATATAGCTATAAATAGCTATATCTTAATATATCTCTCTATATGATTATATTTCTATATATTCTATAGCATAGATTATTAAGGCAATGATCTTATTGCTATATATAGAGCTATATATTGCTATCTATATCTTAATAGTTATCTCTCAATGCTGTATATTACGTAGGTTATTTATAATAGCAATGATCGTACTGCTGTGTACATGGCTACATATTTATTTCTCTCTCTAGATATCTTAAAATAATCTATTTATTGCTATAAAATGCCCTTTTCTGATACCAGAAATGGTTAGCCCAGCAGCCAGGGGTAGAGGCAAAGCTTTTTGGTGTTTGGCAGCAAAAAGTAGCTATTTTTGGAAGCCAGGGGCACCTCAAAATGAAGAGAAAAATGCTTTAAGCTGGATATCGCCTAGCATAGAAAAATGTGAATTCTCACTGTCATGGTGGAGGGGAAAAAGCCCCAAACTTGAGAAAAATTGTTGGGGGTTTTTTGAGAAAAGTGGAGAAGTTTGATAAGGAAGATGAAAAACTGCAGTGACAAGGGTTAATGCTTACAGAAGGTGCGGGACATAGATATATATCGGATATATTACCTATGTTACAAAATATCGTACATTGGATCTATTTTTTTTAATGGATGTATGGGATATAATATATATATGGATAGACCTTGGATATATTGTATATGTTACATTATATCCATCCACTGGATGTATTGCATCCATTCAACGGGATGTATTATAACCATATAATATTATTTCCATACTATTATATCCATATGATATATCAAGGTGTCCTTTGCCCATCGCAGGAGCAAGGAACTAGATGATGTTTAAGATCCCTTCCAACCCAAACCAAACCATTCCATAATTCTATGATTGGATGTATGGAGAATATAATATATCCAATATATTAATCCAATATATATATTATGTATCTATTTTTTATATCTATATCCTCTCCCCCCTAAAATATCCTCTTTCTTCTTGTATAGGACAGTTATATATAGACATTATGTATGTGTTTCCATCCACATTATCCATCTGTATCAATATGTATATATGCAATATATATATACACACAATAATATATATAATACATAAATAATATAATCAGTTTGGATAATGTGGATGAAGATTTATAT
>WYDI02017919.1:19227-34592 GCA_009867235.2 Psittacus erithacus | reverse complement strand
GACACCTTCCACTAGAGCAGCTTGCTCCAAGCCCCTGCGTCCAACCTGGCCTTGAGCACTGCCAGGGATGGGGCAGCTACAGCTATGGGGTGTCTTCAGTGTGGGTCAGACAGGCGCCCCAGCTGCTCTGACAACTACCAGCAAGGAAATCAATCTGTATTTCTTCATGGTCCTTTGTCTCCCTGCCAGTCCCTTTCCATGGGACTGAGAGGTTGAGTTCTGCCTCTCAAAGACACTATTAGTTCCCTGTATCCATGTGTGCTGCTGTCTGTCTGTTTCCCTCTGCTCGTTGTAGGGTCTGGCTGGGGAAGGCAGTGACATTTTGCTGTGTGATTGCGTCTGGGTTCATGGGATAACAGGGCTTTAAAGTGGTGATAAACTGCTGTTATCCAGCTGAGCAGACATGCTGGCATTTGTTTGGGAATCCAGAAAGGTGCTAGATAGGAAGGGCGGCAATAAAAATTAAGTAATGAGGAAGACAACTCTGTCACCTGGGTACTGCTGGAGGAGGTGCTGGCAAACATCCTCTGGTGAAGCAACCACAGCTCCCAGGGCATCCCACTCTCTTCTGCACAGTATTTCTGTTCTGGATTGTCCCACTTGATAATCATTAGGAGAAATAGTCCTGTGATAATACAGTATAAGCATTGGTCCTGGTCATCCCTGGCAGTGTTCAGGGACAGGGCTTGGAGCAACCTGCTCTAGTGGAAGGTGTCCCTGCCTGTGGCAGGGGGTTGGAACTGCTTTAAGGCTTTAAAGTCCCTTCCGATCCAAACCATTCTATGATTCTATGATGTTAGAGATTCCACTCGGACAGTGCTCCAAGATCTCTAGCAACCACTAGGCCAATAGCAACGCCTTTCTGTTGGCACATCCATTGTTACGTTCCCACCTGAGTGCTTTAAACCTCACCTAAATCAATAATTAACTGCTTGCACCTCTGTAGCCCCCGGGGACCTCAGAGGTGTTGCTGGCTCAAGCTGTGAGACGCCCACATTGGGTGGGTAATTGCTGATGATCCCAGATTTGGAGCCAAACAGGGAGGTCATGGTGAGGCCAGGGGGTTCAAGTGACCACTCACTGGGTCACCTCAGGGTGTTTGAGACATGGGTTTGGGTAATGCAGGTTACCCAAACCTAAGGAATTTCAAGTTCAGGGATGTTCTTAATGCTGTGAGTTTGCTCAGCATCGCCTTTAGAAGAACCAAGGCGTTTTGACCCTATTTCCCTTCCTACCCAAATCCTTTTGAGAGGAATAAGCACTGCTTGTGTCTGTCTGATGGCTGCAGGTTCTTTGTTGAGTTGTTCTTGTAGAATCAGTCATTTAATGCAAGTTATGTGTCATCTGGTGGCCGGTTCATGGGTGGTAGGTGCCCACAGGGTGGTGGCCACTGTCTGGTAACCTGGACCTTCACCTCACAATGCATTTTGGAAACCTCTGTGACTGGAAATGCTCACAGAGCTGTGGCCATCATGAAAGCAGGCCCATATTGAAGGCCAACATTAGGATTTGCTACTCTTCTCAAAGTGGCCAGAACACCCCAAGAAGAAGCCGGTGCACGTTCCTCTGGTGCAGATCCAGAGGAAATAGAGTGATGAAAGCCTGTGGGAGTGGAATGCTTCATGGCTGGGTGAAGCTGGGACCTTTGTGAGGCTGGGCATAGCATGTCATCTGTAATCTGAAAGTTTATCTTCTTTAAATGACAATAGCTCCTTTGTTGGAGTAATAATAATTGTCGTGATTTGCATGTCTCAGTCACACACCCCAAAGAGCTTTGCAGAGGAAGATGAGCAAATAATTCCCATTTTCCAGCTGTGAAATCAGGGTACAGAAGTGATGGGAGCCCACACAGGACTGGAAATAAAGCTTGTCTTTTGTGCTGCTGTTTCCCAGTCTTGTTTGGAAGCAGGTTTTCTATCATCCTATTCTGCTTTGTCTCAGTGTCCCTGTGCTGGCAGTATCAAGGGCAGGGATGATGTGCTGGGACCTAGGTATGATTCAGTCCTCATGGAGTGTCAGCATGGTGCAGGCAGAGAAGCTGCTGAGAAGAGCAGAGCCCCTGGAAGAGCTGATGGTCCCACTTCATGTCGCACCATCTCCAATGGCTTGTACAGCAAAGAAGCTTGGGTAGTCATGTCCACGTGGAGTGAAATGTGGAAGATAGCTCTGCTTCAGAGACACTCACTGGGCATCCATAGGTGGAAGTGTTCAATCGCTCTTGGGTGCTGACAGAGCTTTCTCCAGCACCTCCTGAGCTCCTTCTGAATGCCAGTGCTATAAACCACTCATCTGACTGGGTTATACTACCCAGAAAGCAAAGCTGCACTCCAGAGCCTCCTCCAAGCCTGGACCTAAATGCAGGTATTATTGAAATTACAAACAGGGAATACTGCATCATTGTTAAGTGTGGAAAATGTCCTTTACTGAAGCCCTTTCTAGGAAGGTTTGGAGAGGGAGCAGGTGGAGGTTGTGCTTCTGCAGGAAAGCAACAAGAGACGGATGCTGTCTCACCTTCTACCTACCAGCTCCCTCCTCCAACCTGTTTTATTTGTCCCAAAGACTTTTCCGAAGAGCCATTTAAGGCTCCAACCTTTTGTTGGAGCACATTGCCAGAAAGATCAAGTATTTAGCACAGCCTCTCTCAGCTTTTTATATAGCGCCTCGCACTGATATCTTAGCATTATACATTTCTTCTTTGCACAGTATTTCTGACTCAGTATTTCCTGCCTCCTTGACAATGACTGAGTAAACAGCAGAACTGCCAGAGGAAGAGCCCTGTGTTTACAGAGCAACAAGCCTAAATCTGTCCTTTTTTTTTTCCATCAGAAGGTGGCGATGCTTAAATTAACCCTCATTTTTATCCCACGCTAAACTTTTGCCCTCCGAGTTGCTGCTAACAGAGTCACCCATGAGGCGGTGGGCCCAGAGTCAGGGAAGAGTTATTTGGGGCTCGTCTTAAAACAGTGTGGCAAAGTCCCAAGGGATGAATTTTTGGCTGCAGCTGTCTGTGCTAGAGCAAGGGCTTAGATCTGATGGCAAAACACTGCTTTTCATCCCACTTGACTCTGCTGCCCACCTAAAGTGGATTTTCCTCCTATCCCATGAAGTGGCAAATCTACTTGACTCTTCTAGCTTGGTCCTGGTCTTGGAGAGGTCTTATGTCCGGGCCAAGAAAGGACAGTGTTGCATGAGCTGCATCTACAAGGCCTATCTATGAGTGGGTTTTCATCTGGATGCAAGAGTGGAGACCCCCAAGATAAAGGCATTTTCTATTTCCAGTGCTGGCAGGAGCTTCAGCCAAGCTTAGAAAGAGTCCAACAAGGGATATCGAATGATGGGCTAAGCCCTGACCTACCCATCACACATGGTGAGGCCCAGCATGATGAACATGCTTAGCTTTCAGGTTTATGCCCCAGACTTGTCCTGTGTGAGACCTGTTCAGAGGTCCCCTTGGCATTCTTCCATTTGCCACATGGTTTCCCAATGAACTCTTCTCCCAAACCAGGCAGAGAAGGGAAGTCAACCCTGCTACCTGGTATAAATACATTTTATTTTAAGCAATAGGCACTGAAGGAAGGTCATCCAGTAAACGCTCCCAGATTATCTACAGGCCAGGGCACCCCCAAATTAGTAATACAATTCATGTTTAAAAATACAGCCAAACTGATGAAAGATAATTTGCTTACTGCACTGACATCACCACCTAAGCATGGGGCAAGCCAATCCACTGGTTATTTTTATATAGCTCCGTGAGGCATTTCCAGAGCAAATGAAGGTCACTGGGCAGGGCAGTGACCCGGCTGTGTGGTTTCAGCACTCTTCAGCCTCCTCAAGGCTTCCCATTGCTGGTATGGAGGTGTGTGGGTCAGGGCACGGCTCCATCGGATGTGCCCCGGGCACACGGGACAATGGTTTGTTCTGTGCTGAGCTGGTCTCCGCTGCCGGCCAGCTCTTCACTTCTCCCATGTTGTTGGTCTGCCTCATCTGTTTTGGTGGTACACCCTTTGGAGAAGAGATTGAGGTGGTCTCCACATTCTCCACACCCAGCGTGATGGGTTGTGAGTCCTTCTGGGAGCACAGCCAATGTGCAGCCAGGTCAGTCAGACATACAAGTTCATTGACCAGATTACCTAGATGAGAGCAGTGATCTCTTCATACATAGACTTCCCCAGGGAGGTCAGACACTTCTGCACAGCATTTGTGTTGGTTTGCCTGTTTGTGTGTGCCATGGTAGTGGTCAAATCTGCTGTCTGAAGGCCAAATTTAAGGACAAATGCCCCCCAGATCATCTTCGTCGTGTGCACTGTAACACTGGTGTAGCCCCACCGTGTGAGGCTGGAGGGGATAGATATCTCAGGATGCTTCAGGAGAGCCATGGCACTACACGTCCAGTTGCTACTGAGGTTCACTTCTGGCAAGCCCAGCTTTTGTCTATAGACGGTCATCATCCCAAAAAAGTGCAGTTCCTTTTCTTACTTGGTCGAAGGAATCAGTATCACGCCCGTTTGCAGTGCACATGCAAATGATTTCCTTTTGCAGCATTTGGGCCAATTCTGAGGCTGCAAATGGAGCAAAATTATTCCCACCGCAGTATCACATTCTGGGTGAAAATGTTCAGTGACCTCTGCATCCATCCCACATTCCATCCTCCTCTTCCCTCATTCATGGGCTCCATCAAAGCCTACACAAGCTTTTTAGTGGACTTGGGTAGGTCCAAGAGGACCCCAGTCCCTTTTTATTTTGCTAGGGTCTTCTTCAGGGAGGGCAGAGTGTCCGTTGATGTCCCTGCTGGGTGGCATCACCCAGTGGGTGCCATAGGATGAAGAAAAGAGGGTGCTGAGTGGTGTCGTGCCTTCCTGCCGAGCCCCCATGATGAGTTTGGCTTGGTTTGGTGGTTGTTTTACGGATTTTTTGTGTTTGGTTGGTTGTTTTAATGGATTTTTTGCAGAAAAAAAAAAAAGTGTTTTTAAAGATAAAACGCTGAAGAGCTGGTTTTCTCCCTCGCAAGGCTGCGGAGCGGGGCAATGTGTTTGAAGCAGGAACAGGAAGGAGGAGAGCTTCCTGCAGTGGTTTTTATCTTTCCCAGTAATCTGGGACCACAGAGCTTGTGCGGTTATCCCGACCTGCAAGGAATTTCCCAGCATTCCCCGGGGATCCCAAAATACGCCTGGCTCCCCAGACACATCAGTGTTGGACTGTCCCAGGCAGGACATGGGGGCCACTGGAGGGCATTCAGGCTGGAGGAGCAGGATGGCTGTGGGGCTGGAGCCAGGTGGGATGCGATGGGAGATCCAGGACGCAGCTTAGAGGTCTTGGGGCATCAAGAAAGAGCTCCAAGGTTCAAAGGGTGGGTGGCCAGTGTGTTACGTTATGGGTGGGCAAGGCTGGAGGTCCCTGTCTGTGCAGATGAGGGGCATGGGGTGCTCTCATTTGTGCTCTATTTCTCAATAGTCAGGAGGTCGTTTATCTGTGATTTTTTTATTTCAATTCAAGTGAAAACTCCAGAACAAGTAATTTGGTAACCCCGGGGTGATAACCTGAGCTGGCGAATAGCCGTTCTCCTCCTCCATCACCACCCTGGGACTGGCTGGATAATGAAAGGATGAACTCTGCAAACTCCCCCAGAGAATCCACAAAGACCCAACAGGATTTGGCTGCAGGTTGACTTCAGAGTCGCAGACACAGTTGGGCAATTGCCTTATAGAAATGGGTGTAGAGAGGAATTAGTCATCACTGCTTGGTTAATGAGTGCCTCGGTTATTTTACAAGTCTTTTTCCTGCATATGCAAATGTATTTTTTTTCCCCTTTTGTAATGAAACATATAAATAGCTCTTGTCTTGGATCTTCTATGCATACGGTTGTGTCATGAAAGCAATCATCGTGCTTTTGCCTGGCTTGTTTTAGCAGCTGTTTTACTTACCTTTGTTTCAAAAGAAATATCTCCCGTGTGTTGTCCGGGGCATGAGAGACAACTTTGGTGTGGTGGCTTTTATATCTCCCTGCCTCTGCAAAGTGCAGCTGCAGGTTGGAGCATTCGCAGCAGCAAACCCTTTTGTCTCAGGCAGTAGGAATAAATGGAGATGAAAAAGAAGTAAGATGATTTATTTAGTCGCTGGATTTCAAACATTGTGCAACCCGCCCTGGGAACACATGGTGTTGAGAACAAACTTGTCCTGTTCTTTAATTTCCCTGTACTCAATGTCTACCAATTTTTAATGCCGAGGACAAGTCACTCGACAGAGAGAGGTCACAGTGACACAGAAGTCGCTACAGAGGCGGACAAGCAAAGTCATGTGGCACATCTTGCAGGAGGCTCTGCAGCATTGCTGAGAGCCCAGGGAAGCCCTCTTGGCTCTGAGTGCGATGCACGTTCTTGTGTCCCCTAGAAGGGTTCTTATTTGCTTCTATGTGTTCCCCCTTTAAAAACACAGCCTCTTTGCCACACAATCCCAACACACATTTACCCCTTTTCATATCCTGCCTTCAGGCAAAGACCTTGTTTTTCTCCCCAGCTGGAGGACTGATGGGAAGGCAGCTACCTCCCTGCATGCTTCCTCCTGATGTTGTTCCATAAATCACGTCATTCGGATAATCCTTGGCCATGGCAACCATCAGCTCCGGAGAAGGGTGACCTTTTAATGCCAAGCCCAGGATGCCCTGATGTTCTTCTGTTCAGGCAGGGAGCCAGTCTCTACCTTAATTTCATGAGACCCCAGGGAGCAGCCAGCCCATTAGGATGCCCCTGGCCAGACACCAGGTCTGTGGAAGTTACTGGAATCAACAGGGTGGGCAGGTCCGCCTTTACCATGCTGCCATGGCCACCAGCATCCATTGCGTTTCCCCTTGCGTATCATTGAAATCTTTGTTGCTGCTTTCATTCAGTATTGGTTGTGCGTATGGAGAAAAGCCCTTGTGTCTGTCTGAAGGGAAGGGCAGGGCACGGGGGACACTGTCCCTAGTGCAAGCCATGACAGTTATTGCAGGGGTTGGTGACATTTCTACAGTACCTGCTTTCTGGTGACTTTGCTGGTGTTGAAATTCCAGCCACTCCGCATGCATTGAGTAATCTCCCCACTGTTACTAAAGAGTCAGTCTGTCTGTCTTCCTCCCCACCACCCTGAGTTTCAGTTTCCTCCTAATTCTCTCTCTAGACAGCCGTTGCCTCTCTCGGGGTGATGCGGTTTTGCTGATGCAGCCTGTTGTCTCTGTCCCTCCTGCAGAAGGATTTCACCATGCGGGAGGAGTTGCAGCAGCGGGACGTGGAGCGCTGGCTGGGGTTCATCACCTTCCTCTGCGAGGTCTTCGGCACCATGAGGAGCAGCACTGGAGAGCCCTTCCGAGTCCTTGTCTGCCCCATTTATACCTGCCTCAGGGAGGTAAATGCCTTCACAGTTTGTCTTTCTCCACCTGCGGGCCACGCTGTTGTGTTGCAGTAGTGAGGAGCCCATGATTCATAGATGTTTGCTTTATGATTCCTAGAGGTTTGCTTTGCCAGCATCAACACTTCTCACCTCAAAAGTACATACATCCTCAGGGATGTGTGGCTTTTCCTGCTTATTGTATTTTTGCTAGTTAAAAGCATGTCCTCCAAGCAAGACCCCTTTATCCAAGGGTTTACAAATCCCAACATTGTGAAAATCCCCAATAAGAGGCTTAAAAGGCTTAAAAAGCTTCTTAAAAGCAGGTGAAGCCACCTGAACAGATGAGGCAGACCCGAGGGGAGGAAAGAGGGGGAGAGGTGAGGTCCCATGTGTCCTTACTCCCCATGCAGAGCAG
The DNA here is from genome assembly GCA_009867235.2 of Psittacus erithacus. NCBI lineage: Eukaryota > Metazoa > Chordata > Aves > Psittaciformes > Psittacidae > Psittacus > Psittacus erithacus. The sequence goes on along the minus strand of WYDI02017919.1, from coordinate 26,815 downwards.
CAGAAACCCAGCCCTGCCACCAGGGTGGTGGAGCCTGAGTTCCTGATGAGCTCATTTCAGACCCTGAGCTCCCCATGGTTTGGGGTGGTAGCAGAAAACCTCAGTGAGGACAAACAAAAAAGGCGACTCAAGCGTTAATGTTCAGCAGAGCAGGAGAGGGCTTTCCCCCATCCTGTTCTAAAGATGATTTTGTCTCCTGCTGCTGTCTGTAGAAGGCTTTCTCAGAAAAATCTGCCTGGTTGCCCAGGGTTGGAGCTGTGAATCTCAAATTGTCAGCAGTGCTTCTGTTGGGCCATAAATAACTTGCTGTAAAATAAGTTCTCTGCTAGACCTTGGGCAAGGGAAGGATAAAGAAACTGCCAGCGATGACTTTTTTACATGCATGGGAAGTTTCCTCTGAATGCAAACACATCATAAACATTTTGTCTTCACAGTAATATTGTGGGTAGGGTTCACAGACGGTGACTGTAGCAGTGAGAAAGAGCCCGGGCATCGTGATGAGGCACACATATCCACAGGAGGAGGTGGGAAAGGGATGCTAAGAATAGCCTAACTTCCCCAAAATCTCTGCCCACAGGGATATGTGTCACCTTATGGGGAAGATCTTGGTGTCTAGCAAAGTCCCCATTCCCATCCGCTTCCCATCACAGCCATGACACAGGTTCTGCTGGGATTTTTCCTGTCTGCCCTCACCATGCCACCGCAGCGCCTCTTGTCACCTTGCTTGTATGTGGGGGCACGATGGTGGCCTAAAGGTGTGCAGAAGGACATGAACTTCACGTATAAGGGATATTTTTTGCTACAGTACAGCTCCATAAAAAGCTTTTACTAATTATATCAAGGCATCATGCATAAATTTTGCTTCTTTAAGGTACAGCTCTGTTCCTTAGCAGGACAGCTCTGTCCCTGTGGTGTCATTTGGCAGAGAAGACTCTTCCCTTACCTGACATGGGTGAGCCTGAGTCTTTGATCAGCCATCACAGTGGTTAATCTGTGGCTGCTCACTCCATGGGGTTGCGACCTTGACTCTTGCTGTTCCGCTTCCGTGGCTCTGGGATGCAGTTTTTGCCACTGTCAGCTAACCCTGACACACGGGGCCAACCCAGGAGAACAGGGCCACCTATTTATCGGCAGTGATAGGTGCCAGGCTCTGAGATGGCTACCAGAGCCAAGCTGTAGGTGCAGCCAAAGTGGTGCTGGTGAGCTCTTCCAGCTGCACCCAGGAGAGCACAGGGACATTTACACAGGCACATTTACACAGGCTGCCCCTGCTGAGTGCTCTGTGAGATGATGGAAGCTCCCTAATCACGCAGAGTGTTCATTCTTTGGTGAGCTTCATGAAGCACATGGGCTGATGTCCCAGGGAAGGAGGGGATGTCACTGTAGCCTATGATGTTTGAGACCTCTGCTTGCCCGGGGACAGGTTCATAAAGTGCATTATGGTTCATAAGGTGCAGCAGCATGGGGGTTTTCCCGTTCCTGCCAATCAGCACATACATCCCCATGTTCAGTCTCAGACCCTCACCCCTAACTCATTCCCCTTGGGCATCCCACAGCAAAGCCCTTCTGTGCTGCCCACAGTCATAAATAGCTCCCTCTGCCTCCATCCACCATCCTTTGATGATAAGTCATTAGCAGAGGTGAGATAACATCTCTCCCGCTGCCTGTCCTTTCAGCTCCTCTGGCTTTTTAGTTTCTCTGTCTCTTTTTTTTCTTTTTCCCTTTTCCTTTATAGCTTGGGCAGGCTTAACCAAAGGTCAGCACGGGAGCAAGCAAGAGGAAGGGGAAAGTTGCCTGATGACTGAGGCAGGAATGTCTTTTCCCTTATCCCTGCAAAGCTCTTCCTCTTTCCAGCTCCTTTCCTTTCCCCCCAAAATAAAAGCTTATTAACACTGTCATTAGTTGTGGAGCTGGGCTGGGTGAGAGGAAGCAAGGATGGCAGAGGGGACGTGGGTGAGAAGGGGACGTGACTGGGACATCGGGTGGCAATGCCAGTGTTATTTATTGGATGGGTTGATTTTGTGGGCTGGGAAAAGCAAATCAAAAATCACAATTGCAGTTCATTTCAGGTGAGGCTGGGGTGATACATGCTGGGGTTTGCTGGGAAATGGAACTGGCATTCATCACCATCCTTAGGGAAGGAGGCAGACCGCTGGATCTTGATGTCAGCCACGGCAACAGTTGTTTAATCACAGCAAAGGAAATTTGGGTCAGAGCTGCTCCCTCGCCTGGGCAGCATTTCGGGAGCCAAGGGAGTGGCTGTGCCCATTGGCAGAAACATGGTCCACACTAAGGCCTCATCCCGGGGGGCTCTGCCGCATCCTCCTCTGTGCCCATCACCTGGGCTGGAAAACAGGATGGGGGGAGAAGAAAGGGTCTACCACCACATCCAACATGGTGACTGTGTCTGCTGGGAGCTGAATCAAAAAGTTCAGTTTCCAGAAGCATCCTGAGGGTTTGGGGTGAGATTGTGCAGGCAGAGAGTGTCTTCACAACAAGGTCTGGTGGAGTCAACATTGGGATTTCAGGCAAAGAGATGGTTTGCCAAAGGAAGTAAAAGGTAGGTCCAGGTCTCGTTAAAATGGGTTGATGAAGCACGGTGAGTTTGGATGGTGGTTTGGATCAAAACATGTTTTTCTGCTTGGAATAGCACGTTGTTTAGGTTGGAGAAGGGAAATGGATACCCAGCCTCAGCCCAATGATCAGGGTTGGAGAGAGCTGGGAAAAAGGAGAGGTTTTCGTGGCAACCAGAGGAGCAGCCTTTGCAGATGAAAAAAAGAGGACTATTGCAGCCATCAAATCTGGGGAGCCTGGGAAAAGAATAACAAAGCAGAGAAGTTAAATAGAAATAAGAGAAAGAGCTTTCCTCCTATTCTTCCCTCGGTGCTTCAGGGAATGGAGGGCGAGCTGGAAGAGGGCGTTGTTCCCAGGGAAAGGCTTCCCCTGGGGGTAGCTGTGCTGCAGCGAGGGAACCACGAGCTTGGCACTTGCCTGCTTCCAGCCTTCCTCACATGGGACCAGTGGTGGCATCCTCCAGGACCACATTCCTCCATGAGTCTTTTATCCGGCTCAGTGAAAGCACTTTCAGCAGTTTTGGGAAGTTCTCCTGGCTCCTGCTTGTGGTGGTCTAAGCAAGAGGGATGTCCCACTGTCGTCTCCTAGCCCTAAAGCCCATGTGCTCTCAACTCTGGCCTCACTTTATTTCACAAAACCATGCCACATTTGTCCCTGTACATCTCCTTCTGCCCCTCCAGGATGGTGGGGAGTGAACGCGCTGACATCATTCTGCCTCAAAACCTCTGCCCCATGCCCAAACAGAGGACCACATTCAGCACTGTTCCAATGATACTTCACATTGCATGTCCCTCAAAACCAACTAAAACCAAGGAGAACAACCAAGGGACTTCGGTTCTTGCAGTCTGGCTGCATTTATTCTTTTCTGCAGCCTTCAGCAGAGTCAGCACAATGGAGAAAATGGGTGAAGACCAGGGACCAGCAAATGTAATTTGAACCTTCTGTGTGGCAGGAGCACGCCAGAGCCCTGTGCCTGGTGCAGCAAGTGCCCCATGGCTCCTAAGACATAGGGATAATGCATATTGTTTTCCATCTGTTGTTCACAGATTGTCACCACTTTTGCCTTTTGTAGCCATTTCCTAACCATGGTTGGAGTTGGTTGTTCTTCATCCAGCTCTGTACTGCTTATGGATCTGTGTTTGTCAACAGCGCTGGCATGGGCCAGCCCAGCTTACTGCCCTCCCTGCTTCATCCCCTACTGCTGCTGGTGAGGAGGAGCATTAGGTCTGCATCCTGAAGGACCTGGCCCAGCTCTTGGCAATGGCTGAGGTCTGAAGGGAGGGAAAGGTCATATCCAGCTTGGGTCCATGGCTGTGCTCTGCAGAAGCCACAACAGATGAGTGGTATCAGGAGGTTTGGCTCCTCTTGCGTCTCAATCTCATCCTGAGCGGATGTTGTTGGGATGCCAAGCCAGGAGGTGCCTCTGGGCCTGGGAGCTGCCACCTTCCTGCCAGCCCTGTGCCAGGAGGAGCCGCTTCCAGCCGAGGTGGTTGGTGTCGAGTGCTGCTTTGGATGCATCTGTTTACTTTGATGACGCCATTCAGCAGTCAAACCCGGCTTTACAGCCAGGTAACCTGAGCAGTTGCCTACGGCAGCACGGCGAGGAGGTGGAAAAACAGGCTTGTGGGACCTAGAGCTGGAGAAGATGCCATGTGGCATTGTCACTGTGGTCCCCTCAGGGTACCTCGCTGATTGAGGTCCCACAAGGGCAAGCAGCGCAGCGTGGGCTCTGCCCCCTCTCGCCCCCCTATAATAACCCTATCGCAGCCCTTACCCGTGCCCCTGCGCAATTCTCTTGTGCAGGGCTTGTTTCCTGTTGAATGTTTAAGGTTCCTCTTGACTCTTTGCTGCAGTCCATGGAGGTCCCTCTGGATGGCAGCTCCTTGAGCACATTCAGTGGTCCCCCCAGCTTGGTGTCATCTGCTTCACAAGAGCATGGTCCCGCCTCCTCCAGGTCGTGGATGAAGATAGGGCAGGTCCTGGGATAGATGCCTCAGTACTCCACTGGCCTCCAGGTGGAGTCGCTACAAGCCTCTAAACCCAACCATCCAACCATTGTTTTTACCCATCTGGCTGTCCACCCATGACATCCTAGCTTGGATGCAAGTGACTGGATTATAGGGATGACAAGAAGTAGCGTTGATGTGGCACTGTCCCAGTCTGAGCTCCCATGGGTTCATAGGACAGGGCTTTTAAGGTAGGTTCGAAGCAAACCCTGAGAAGCATTTAATCACAGAGAGACTGATTAAACTGCAAAACCCCTTTGTGCAATTGGCTGTGGGATCCATTCACAGAGATCCCTCCACCATAAGGAGGTTACTGCTGCTGGGGCTGGGTGGGTACCCAGGGGGTATTACCCTAAGCATCACCACCCATGAGGGAGATGTGGGCATTGACCTGACATAAGACGGATGCTTTTATGGTCTCATTAACATCCCTGGGGATGGAGGGCAGCGCCTGGGAGCGGTGAATCAGCCTCACAGAGGCAGCAGGGAGCAGGCCCAGCAAGCTGGCAGCAGGCAGGACAGTTGCTGCTCTGCAGGAGTTGTCTCCTACCTCCAGTCTGGTTGGCAGAGACAGTCCCATTTCAGCATCGTTTAAAATCTTGGCACGCTCCCACTGCTTCCCTGCCTTGGTAAACGCTGCTAACTGAAAGCCTCGGGGTGGTGGTGCAGGGAGGATAAATACTCCCTGTCTAATTGCCTTCCCCCTACGTCTGAGTCTGCGGTGCAGCGTGTAGACGGGTATCCACTCCCCTCCCTTCTCTTAGTGCCTGTTATCTCCTGGGGCCATGCTGTGTAATTTAGCAAAATATTCTAACACGGTAATTAACGTCTGAACTTCAAGAGGGCACTGCCTTTTCACTGTCTTCTTCAGAGGAAGAGAGAGGAAAACCTTCCAGTCAGATGAGCGAGGAGGGTGGTGCTGTTTGGAAAAGAAAATTCTATCCTTTAACGTGGGGTGCTGCTTTTTTTTAATCACTTTCATTTTTAAGAAAGCATCAGCCTCTTAAGTCAAAAAAAAGGGGGTTTTGACACTATAATGATATACGAGGATTTTTAAGATTATTCCAGTCAGAGAATGAGACAGATTTTTTCCTGTATTGAATAAGCAGGAAGGGGGCTGGGTCCTGACCCTGTGCCACCCTTCCACCCGGGTAGCTCCATGAAGCCACATTTGACCAGAGAAAATATGACTTTTATGAAGAAGGGGGCTTACTTCCTCATAAAAGGCCCCTTCTGGTTCCCCCCATCTGGTTCTGCAAATACCAGTGCTTTGGTCTCTAATATGGCAGGACTGGGACAAACTGGGAAGTGGTTTGTAAGGGAAAAGAAGGAGGAGGAATGAGGGAGGTGGGCATGGGAGGGAAGGGATGCCAGAGAAGAAGGGAGAAAGAGGAGGCAGAAGGACACAGGAAGGAGTGAGAAATGGGGAGACCAGAGAAGTGGGGAAATGTCACGGGAAGCCAGAAGTCCTGGAAGAGCTGGGAGAAAAGTCTGGGATGTGGAGCAAGTGGAGTGATGTAGACGTTCAGATCCATGGCAGGAGGGAGCATGAAGGAGGAGGAGTCTGCAAAAAGCAGGGACAGGTCCATGTCTGTCTGTAGGAGCATGCTGCCAGCAGGGAAAGATGTCCTCGTGCCTCCATGCCTCCCATGCAATGAATAAATAAATAGCTGTGCAATACATAGATAAATAGCCGTGCAAAAAGCTCTCAGATAGGCAGCCCTCCTCCCCCAGTCCCTCCCGTGGCTGTACTGGTGAAAACCCTCCTGCAAACACAGCTTGTGTGGGAAAGAGGTAATTCCTTTTAATTGGGATTGATTTGGTCAAAGGGCAGAGTTAAGGTGAAGGAGACAGGGTATTATTTGCAAGCACATGAGGACAGACCAAATTGAGAAGGGCTGCGTGATGTCTTTGGGCCCAGCTGCTGTATTGAGTATTCTGTGTGCAGGAACTTGTAATCTTGGAAAGCTACAGGACTCATTTGACATATTTTAAATAAGGGAAGAGAAATGCCACCCTTATTTCCCTGGGACCCACGGAGAAGGCAGAGGAAGCAATGAGGGCAGATAAAGAAACGCGGCTAGATACCATCTCACAGGATGGCCCCTCCTCCTCACGTGGCTTTGTTTTCCTCCTTTGCCCTCCGTACCAGGCATTGTTACTTCCCAAAAACCCCTTTCAATGGGATGTAAACACAACTATTTGCGTCCGCCGCCATGCGCTCTCGCCCTCGGCAGAGCCAGGAAAGCCGGGAGCGTCCGGCGAGCCAGGGTGGAGCCTGCCGCAATCAAGCGCGATGGTCCCGCCACTGCTTCTTTCCACGTTTTGTGTTTCCCTGGGACCCTTGGGATGAGATCACATCCTCCTCTCCCAGGGTTATTATGTCTTCGGCCAGGGCAGGATGAAGCCGGCCGTCTGGGTGGCTCGGTCTCCCTGTGTACACAGACTGGGTGGTTCTGTCCGTCTGTCTCACCCACCTTTGAGTCCTGAAGGTCCACCTCCAGCCAGGGGATGTGTAACCACCGGGCTACTGCGGGGTTACAGTGTCTGGGTTGATGAGTGACCAGATTTTCTTCATCATTGTCTGCTGTAATTGCCTCTTAATGGTTTCCATCTTCACAGGAATCCTTTCTGCTGTTCCAGATCTGGGGAGAGTCATGTTTCATGGTTTTCCTTGTCTACAATGGAAAGGAGTAGGAGGAGTTTCCCATGACGGGGTACAGGGTTTTGTTCCTCTGGCCTTAATTCAGTTTGCTGTTAAGTGTCTCTGAGTTCCTCAGAAATCTGACAAGGAGGATAACCAGTATTTTGGTTTGCTAGATGCAATAAACAAGCTAATCTCTTCTTGCTATCCTCCCTGGGAGGCCTGGTTGGGTAACAGGGGAACAGAAGTCTCCTAATAGAATCATAGAATAGTTAGGGTTGGAAAGTACCTTAAGATCATCCAGTTCCAACCCCCCTGCCATGGGCAGGGACACCTCACACTAAACCATGTCACCCAAGGCTCT
>WYDI02017919.1:0-11198 GCA_009867235.2 Psittacus erithacus | reverse complement strand
TCTTGTCCAGGCTGCCCCAGCCCAGCTCTCTCAGCCTGGCTTCAGAGCAGAGCTGCTCCAGCCCTCGCAGCAGCTCCGTGGCCTCCTCTGGCCTTGCTCCAACGGATCCATGTCCTTCCTCTGCTGAGGGCTCCAGAGCTGGGTGCAGGACTACAGGGGGGTCTCATCAGAGCAGATAAGAGATATCACCATGAGATAAGAAAGGCCCTTGAGACTGTGTCACTGGACTTCTGACGTATGTAAATGGATGCAAAAAAGTTTGGCAGCTGGGGTCTCATCACAAAATTACATCATCCTCCTTCCTTCAAATCTCACCCCCCATTTATTTTTTTAAGCACAAAAACACTTGTATCTGAGCAAAACCTGGTCACATGGAGAGGTTTGCTGTGCTCAGCAGCAGCTTTGCAGAGAGATGCTGGTACATACATAGCTGAGATTCATTAGTTTTACTTTTGGGAAGTGATTGGTCCATGGGAATGGATGCTTTCCTAGCAGAGAGTGGTTAATTTGCAGTCTGAATGGTTGAAATTCAGCAAACCAACAGGCAACCAAGGAGGAGAGTTTGATTATTTGATGTCAGGGCTTTGGGGAGCTCTGCATACAAACCTCATAAGCCTTCCATGATGGTGGACTCATTGCTGTCCACACCATCCTTGGGCCTTCTCCTCTGTGGGACCGCCTAGAACTTGTGCTGCTCCATAGAAGCTCTCCAAGGAGTAATTGTCTTAAAAAGCCCTCAGAGAAGCAGCATGACGGGTATAAATGCAGATCTCACAGGGCAGGATTTGTTATGCATACAGGAGGGCTCTGCTTATTCCGATTAATGACTGGGAGTCACTGACAGCTGTGAATCAGCGTGTAAATGAAGGGCCAGGTAAAAGGCAGGAATACCACATCACAGCCTGCACTTTGTTTTGACAATAGCGTGATTTTTAGGTGGGATTTCTTTCTTTCCAAAGGTAATCCTGAGTTGCTGCCTTTGAAGTCAGTGGGAGCTGAGCCATTCGCTCCTCCAGCAGCCCGGCAAGGATGCTTTTGAAAACCTCACCCTTCATGTTCAGCTCTTGGAGCCTGCTGACGGGTGGTTTTGGTTTACAAAAGCCACGATGCCTTTAACCTCTCTTGCTTGGCCTGCCGCACCGAGCAGGGGAGAATTGGAGGAATGGCGGGCGCCTGTAGAAACTGATGGGGTGCTTTAATATTGTAGAATCATAGAATATCTCAGTGTGGAAGGGACCCCTAAGGATCACTACGCCATGGCTGACCCCTTCTTCTCCTGACAGCTGCAGAGCAGCGGCCGTCTGCTGGAGGAGCAGCTGCCTGAGATGATGACGGAGCTGTTGGCGATAGCTCGTGACAAGATGCTGTGTCCCTCCGAGTCCATGCTGACACGGTCCCTGCTGCTGGAGGTCATCGAGCTGCACGCCAACAACTGGAACCCCCTGACGCCCACTATCACGCAGTACTACAACAAGACCATCCAAAAACTGACGGCTTGAGGGGAGAGGGCAAGATGGGGTGGGAAGGGATGAGAAGAAGATGTGCACCTCGACGGGATGTGTCAAGAGCTTTTCCGATTTAAATCCCCCAGCAGACCAAACCCCAGCATGCTCGAGAATACCTTCGTGGGGTGGGGAGGGAGAAGCATGGGGTTTTTTTCAGCCGCATTGCCAAGTGCCACCCCTCTTCCCCGCCGTGGTTTTGTTTTAGGGGTTTCTTTTCCTGAACTCATTGCTCAAGCAGCAGCAGTGCATCCCGCCGGGTTATTGTTTGGCTTTAGAAAGAAGACAGGGAATTTGAAGGGAAAAAAATGAATCCAAGTAGGGGCTAGTATTGTTTTCATGCCGTCCTCCTGCCTTGCCCCGCCAACTGGCAGGAGACAGCAGGCAGCAGATGTCTCGGGAGGACAAAGCCAGACACACACTACACCAGACGCTCATAATTGATGGCTTTTGTCGAGTGGGGCTTGCATTAGGTTTTCTCTCCTCCCCCCCCCCCTTGTCTTTGACTTTCTGTGTGTGTTTGTGTGTGTCCCCTCCACTCGCCACCCCTTCAAAAGCGGATCAGAGAGCGGGATGACTTTCTCATTTGCACTGGGTTTTCTTTCTCTCAAGTGTTTGTGTTTTCCTCTTATTTCACTGTATCGTCGCACGGACAGCTCGGGGGTGAGGAAAAGCAGCGCCTTCCCGTGAGCTGAATGATGGGTTACCTGAAGACGCTGAAGCAAAAGGAGTGTTTTAAAGGGATCAGAAGTAACGTACCCACCGTCATCTTGCCAGTAACCTCCTCGATGGATTGAGAAACGTGTCCCCTGAGCTGTGGGCTCTGGGACACAGGGGATTCTGCGGCTCTTGCTGCTCAAGTCGCCATTATCCCTCAGCCACTATAACCCTTCTTTTTTTCTGTAGTAACTTTTTTTGTTTCCATTGAAGGAGTGCTTTATTGTAATTACTGTTATGGTTGTAATTATACATTTAAATCTAGGCCTGTTATAGTCAGGCCTAATAATGTACAGGGCAAGGGAGAAATGAAGGTTTGATGTTCTTTTGGAGACTGCATAGAGAAGACAAGCAGCGTATGGCAAAAAGGAGGGAAAAAAAGGAAGAGGAAAACGTAGGAAAAGCTAAAAATAGAGGTTTTGAGGCTGGCTTCTAACTAGCTGAATTTGCTATCCAGTGTTTCTAGGTGTGCGGTGGACAGGAGTGGCTCTGTCCTTTGTTTAGCATAAGTAGCACCATGTCATTGAGGGTTGGGTGATGTATTTGGAAAGGGAGAGTTTGCTCTGGGATCCCTGTGTTGCTCCATGCTGGAGCATCCTGAGAGAGAGGATGGCTGCAGAAGGTGATGGAGAGATGCTGCCTTGGTGCAGAAATCCCCAAGGGGAAAGGAGGCTGGTAGGGAGGAATGCCACACAGTTGCATCACACCCCAGAGCATGAACAAGACTTGGTGGTCTCCTTGTTTGCTTGTCTAGTAATGTTTTGACTTACCAAATCACTTCAGGTGCTTATTTTGGTGGAGCCTAATGGGGATGCGAGCTGCACCATCCCATCTGTGCAGTGGAGTAGTAGCTGGAGAAGACATGATGTTTGCAGCCCATCCTGTTTTCTTCTTACTATTTCCTTCCCTTTCCTTGGTGATAAGAAGAGAATTTACGCCACCATGCCAGCACACATGGACCCTGGACCAGGCAGCCTGGGTCTGAACTCAGCAGCTCAAACCCCTTTTTTCAAACAAGATGTTGAATTTCTGATGGTTGGTAGAGAAGAGAGATTTCACCCTGACCTCTCTGGATGTGCAGTATGTTCTCGGGTGCCTTATGAATGTGTTGGTCTGTCTGTGATGGGGAGGAAGCTTTCGCTGCAACATTTAAAGGGCAGAAATTTCCAGCAGACAAAACATTGCAGGAGGCAAGAGACCTGCTGCTGTAGTTCAATATTATTTGAATATTCATCTGTTTGTCTGCAGATGCGGTTTCAAATCCGCATATGCAGCAAGAGGAATGAGCTGGAAACAGCAGATTCAGTTCTCCAGTCTACTCAGAAAGCAGCAAAATGACTGCTGGAATGCCCTGGAACTGTCTGGAAAAACTGATTTCTACTTCGTGGATTCGAGCCTGGGATCTTCACGTGGTGATGGCGCCTTGCGTTGGGTCAACTTTGTTATTAGCAATGGGGTTTGATAGTGTTAATGAGCAGCTGATTAAGGCAGCAAAGCCCATCAGTATTATAAGGCTCAGGGTTGCTCCCATTGCTTTTGGCTTTTCCTGCTCCTTGGTTTCTCGGGGAGCAGATGTGAAGGGGATATAAAACCCATCGCAGCGCACCCAGGCACAGCATTGGTCTTCTGTGAGAAGACCTGAAAACCACTTCTGTCTTCTTCTTGTTTTTAAAGAACAGAAAGTCCCTAAACCAGGGGACAGCCTGATGGCTTGGGGTGCCAGGGATCCTCCCGACAGTGATCCAGATCACTGCTCTGGCCTCTGCCACTTATCCCTTTCCCGGACAATTGGGGATTTTGCTTCAAAAAACCTGTATTTTCACCCATCAACGCAGCAGGAGGCGTTCAGCCGCAAAGTGTAAGCCACATGGCCGTATTTCTGCTTAAGCATTACCCTACCCCTACCAGCTGTGAAGGTTTATTCACTTTTCCCATTGGGGTGCAATCCTGCAACCCCCAATAACCAGGCTTGCCCAAGGCTTTCCCCTCCGACACTGGGGTTTCTCCCACTAAAGAACTGTGTGAAATGCGTTGTTTTTTAATGTCTTGCCATTTATCTCTGCTATTAACGTACATTCATGCAGCCATTAACTGCTTCGGTACATCTGTTACTCCGTTGATGTGTGAGAGTCAAAATGTTGACCAGAATGTTGGGTTTTTCTTCCCAGAATTATGTGCTGCCAATGTTACCTTGCCTGAAGTCCATTAGGAGGGAGCTGGCAGGCATGTGGCATCATTAACCACAGAACCATGCTGGGAAAAGAGGTGCCACAAGTTCATTTGATAGGGCAGGATGGGGAGCAGCACCAGCAAGTTTTTGGGATTTCTGGTAATGTCATTGAGTATTTTCTTCTCTCTTTTTTGGCTTTCTTCAGAAATAGTCACCAAAGAGTGTGTTTCACTGAATCCCAGGCTGGTTTGGGTTGGAAGGGACCTTAAAGTTCTAACCCCCTGCATGGGCAGGGGCACCTTCCACTAGATCAGATTGTGCAGGTGCAAAGCCACTGGCTATGGCTCCCTGAATTAGCCAGGTTTGATCTTCACTGCTCAATAGAAGTGTCCATGTGGGGATTTAGTGTGTTGTCCCCATATAGCCACATCAGCAAAGAGGAAAATAACCTCTTCAGGCCAAATGTGTGTGTGGCCAAACCTCAGGCTAGTGTAACGGTGAGTGTCTGAAGCATCTGTAGAGGAGCGATGCTCTGCACCACCGCCATGCTGGTCCCCCTCGGATGCAGAACAGCTTTGCCAGCTCCCTGCCAGACTCCACAGCATCCAATTCACCTCATTCCCAGTGAAATCATTTCCAAACTGAAGGTTTTTGCTACCCACAAAGTTACTTGCTCCGTTCTCTCCCATGAGGGGTATCACCCCTGCTTGGAGAAGTCTCATGTCTATGGAGGTGAAAGGAAAATGGGGGGGAAAAAAGGAAAAGTAAGCAATTTGCTTGGTTCTTCTCTTCCCCTGATGGAGATTAATTAGTATCTATTCTTGTCATGATTGATGGCTTTGAAGGAAAACTTGTCAGAATAACTTTTGATTTATTTTCATGCTTATTTTTATAACATCCCTCACTTGGAAGCCTCCCAAAATCTTAAATATGATTTTATTTTACTTTCTGTCTCCACTAGGTATTTTATGGCTTTACACTAATTTTGCTCTTCTTGGTGTTAGCTATAAGCCAGTCCCAGTGACAACTTCAGTATTTTTTCAGGAGGAACAACACTAAGGGTTGCAAAGTCCACTGTGGATAACCAAGGGAGCGGCGGTGCCCTGCAGAACACAGAGTTAATACTAGCAGTTCATTATTATTATTTTTTAAACGTATTTATTTGCATTTGAAAAAGCGACATTTTTAATTTAATCCTATTTGTTAAACTGAGCGCTTTTAAGAAAACAAAAAGATGAAATAACGTTTTGGGGAGAATAAAGGGTAGGCATTCATACTAGGGAAAACACAAAGTTGTTGTTTCCAGATTCCAGAGACTGTTACAACAAGGGAGCTAATAATTCTTTGTGGCAATTCAGTCTTTGTTTATAGAACATCCAGACCCACTGTATGCTATAAAATGGATCATCAAGTAATAAATGTTTAAAGCTTGACATCTTCCCATCTCTTTGTGGGTGCACACCATTGCTTGTCCTGGTCTGGGAGAAACCTTCCTTTTGTTTATGATGGAAGAAAGGGAAGATATGGAGGAGAAAAACGTCCCTAACAAAGCATCCCACTGTCTGCTTGGAAGTGTGGCAAAGGGACTGATCCTTCTCTCCTGGTGCCAGGTTGGATCCTGCACATTGGTGTGGCTCCGGTTGGGTTTATCCCTCTCCCCATTTCTTACGAGGGGAGGATGAAGCCCATGGGAGTGGTGCAAAGGCCTCAGAAGTCCTTAGGTGATGGATTAGGCCCCTCTCCTGTCTCTGCCTCCACAGCCACCTGCTCCCCAGCCTCTGTCCCAAGGGAATTGCCCAGCCACCTATTTGTGTCCAACCTCAGCTGGACCCAGGGGTCTGCTGGAGGACCCCACATTTACCGCATCGACTTCACCCAATGCTGCAGCACACAGCAGCAGCGAGGGCTCACAGACCACTTCTGCTTCTACCACAAGCACAGAATCCCAGCCTGGTTTGTGTTGGAAAGGACCTTAAAGCTCCTCCAGCTCCAACCCTTGCCACGGGCAGGGACACCTTCCACTAGAGCAGCTTGCTCCAAGCCCCAGCCAACCTGGCCTTGAACACTGCCAGGGATGGGGCATCCAACCCTTTACAACATATGTTTGTGAAAGCAGTTTTTCATAGAAGTCTGCTCTGGAAAACCCTGCTCTAAGCTGAGCCAATTCATTTTTGGCCAACTGGAATGCATGCATTGGCTCGGGCAGCCGCACGGGTCACGGGAGGTGAGCGTTGTGCCCCTGTGTTACTGGGCTGTGGCCAGCGGACTGGAGGTGAAACGGTTCCTGCTTTTGAAGAAATGCTGTTGTGAAACGCTGTACGTGACCGTGTGTGTGTGCTGGGACCCCCCTGCAGCGCAGCCAACCTGCAGAATGAACGCCAACGGGAGGTGGTAGAAGGTGGGCCTGCGGCAGAGGGGTCCCTGCCCCTGGCTGGGGGCTCCACTCATCGCTGTGAGCCCATGAGGAGATCAGTGAGAGGCAGTGCGAGTGACCCAGTGCTCCAGGCAACCCCGTATCTGCTTAGGAAGAGAGCCTTGGGTTTATTAAATGCTTCCTGACTTGTGCTGCTGGCTTTCAGGATCATCTCCTCTTGCATCTCCTAGAAGCTGCTTACTAACCTTACAGTCCATGCAAAGCATTTGATACGAGGTTAACTCAATTTCCCATAGAGCTCATTTTTTTCTGCCCTTTTGCCTGCATTTAAGGTCTCAGCCATCACGGGCAACATCCACACTAGTAGATTAGACATAGCCAAGGTCAGGTGGCGGAGGGTGACCCATGTCCTTCATGGAACCGAGCTGATCCATGATGTTTGCTTCCCTTTTTCACAACTCCTTGTGCTTTATTTGCCCCCAAAGCCCGTTTCTGCCGCAGGTCCCTGGAGCATCACACCCAGACTGGGTCCCACACACAGGGGACAGCTGTGTCTCCACACCTCATCTCAGTGCTGACACAGAAGGTCGATGACATGGTGTACCAGGCAGTGTTAGTCATGATGTAGGGCTCCATCTGCTCCATCCTGCTGCCCCATAGCAGGACCAACCACACAAGCACCCTTCCTGATCATAAAACCTCTAGTGATGGAGGGCAGATTTCCCATTGCCTCCCCAAATTGTCTTGTGATGGACCACGGGTTCATTCCTGGATATCTGCACAGGCTGTAAAACCCCTGTTCAGTCCTTTGGGCAATCACCAGATGTTGCTTTGGGTTATTTTGATGATAGCACAGGGAAGAACAATAAGCTGGTCCATGCCATCTGCCACTGAAAAGCCGACCCAGTAGGAGCTGGGTTTATCACGTTACTTCTAATGACTGTCCTGTGTCCTTCCCATGATTTCTGTTGCTGCATCAAGTGGGTGGGAGAAAGTTTTGCAGCAAGCAAGGCAAATCATTGCTAGTGAATGAGGGATGAAACCATCCACATCTCCTCCAAAGCCACTCTTTCCAAGGATCCATCTCTAAATGTCCCCATCGCCCTCCGCACCCAGGCCCTGCAGCTCCAGGGTGTGTTGGGGCTGGAGTTTGGTTTGTTCCATCAAGGCATCTGGACCAGCTTCAGACAGAGGTTATCAACAGTGGAGTTGGGATGGGAGCAGCCAAGAGCAGGGACGTTCCCTGGGACCACTGAGATGTTAAATGAGAAAACAGCCTGCAGTGAACACAAGGTTCTGGAGCAGATGGATGGGCACTGCTCAGATCTGAAGCTTTCAAGATGCAGGAGCATTTCTGTGAGTTCCTCGTGCCTGCCAAAACCCCAGACAACAGCAAATAAAGCAACACCATGAACCAAAGTTCCCTTGGCTTTCCTAAAACACAGCAAACCTGCAGATAGAGGTTGTTCTCCTCTTCCAGCAGCTCCATTCCTGATGCTGGATACTACAAGGAGTTACTAAATGCTCGGTGCTGTTGGTAAAGTGGGTAACGAAGATAAATCCTAAGTGACAACGCATATTCACCAATGCAGCAGTGCTGCTGCCGTGTTTTGCAAGCTGGACTGTAGCTGAAGTGATTATTGCTTGGGGTGCAGAACGAGCAACAATATTGAAACAATAATGCACGTTATAAAACTATATAGAATCATAGAGTCATTCCAGGTTGGAAGAGACCTCAAGAATCATTTGGTTCAACCTTTCTGGGCACCTCATGACCTACACTAAATATCCCAGCACCCTGTCCAGCCCAGTCTTAACAGTGTCCAACGCTGGGGAATCCACCACTTACTTCCCTGGGGAGATTATTCCCATGGCTGGTTGTTCTCATTGGGAAAAATTTCCCCCTTGTGTCCAACTGGAATCTCCCCAAGAGTAACTTGTGCCCATCACTACCCATCTTTTCCGTGGGAGTCCTTGTAAAAAGGGATTCTCCATCGTAGCTACCCTTTAAATAGCGGAACATAGTGATAAGGTTTCCCCTGAGCCTTCTATTATATGACCTCTTCCTTTTGGATCCTACGTTATGATCTCTAATTATAAAGCTGACGTCTCATGTGGCTACGTAAATGTGACTGCGGAGCCTGGCTTTTTCTGTCCTCCTCCTCAGGACTTCTCTGAATTAATTCCTAGATCTGTATTCCTGCAAAAAATACCCCATCCTTGGGCTGTAATGTAATGATTTGATTTCCAGGGGGGCCTGTGACTCTTGGAATGTTGCTCTGGTTATCCCTGTTGTTAAGATGAGCATGGGGTCTCAAGGATGGATGGTCCAAGGGCAGGCCACCAAAATGGAGCTGCCTTAGGGAGGTTTAGGTTCCTCTGCCCCATGAAAAGGCATCGCTCCCCTCAGAGCTGCAGCCTTCAAGGGGGGTTAGTGGTTGCAAAGAGCAAAGCCTTGGTGGATTGAATGCTAAACCGATGCCTCATCCCGTGCTGGATCAACGCTGGCTAACCATTTCCCACCAGTCATCGCCATGCCACAGAGTTAATGGGAAAAAATGCAAACATCCCTCTCAAGAGAAAAGCCGAGATTTCAAAATACCATTCTGTCCTAAATCGCCCAAGTCTTTCACCAAACAAAGCATTTTGTTTCAATGTATGTTATGTTGCTGTAGCAATAACATTTAAACAAAGTGGACTTTATTAGCACAGACCTTTTCAATAACTTCCCATAGAGCTTTCCCATCAAAAGTTTCCACTATTTAAAGAGATGCTGGGAGGTGGCAAAGTCCTGATGGGAGCAGCAGTCACCTCCACTCTGCACTGCATGGTGCTGGGGCTTCTTCAACCTCTGCACCACTTCTTCCAGCCCCTCCAGAGGAAATGCATCAGCATTTGATGTCCATCCCTATGTGTCATTCCTCGATGTCCAAACACATGGCATGAATGTGTAGATTCACTGCCAAGATGGGGAGGGAGCTGCACAGACCCTGCTGAGGCTGCTGGTGACCCCACAGTGGTCACTGATGATGGAGCTGTGAGAAGAAACCAGGGCCTGGAGCAGATCAGTGCCTTTGCAACTGGTAGAGGTGTGTTTGGCTGTGGAACTGGACTGCAGTGAGCACCTAAACATGCATGAGAGGCGGGGAAAGCAGCCCAGAGAGATTCCTGAGCATCTAGAACCTGTGCACAGCCAAAATGCGTGGCAACAGAGATCATTTCCACACTTCTGCACGCAGCCCCAAGCCTGGGTTTTACCTGGGGGATGCTCAGAGGTACCGGTGGCATCCCTAGGCTTCCTGGTCCAAAGACAAATCCCATCAGCTCTTGCTTCATGCATGCACCAGACAGGAGTTCCCTTTGGTTACTGTCCTATGAATGGAGATGGGAATAAGCAGCTCTCTCTTACCTTTAAAATAATGATAGTGAGGTCTGCAGGAGCCTGGGCTCTATGGGCACACAGCCCCATGCCCCAGCATCAGATGTGCAATTCCCTATGGCTGGAGCCAGGGCCAGATGCAGGGTGCCAAGCACATGTGAGCAGCATCAGCCTGGTGTGCCATGGTCAGGCATTGGCTGAGCTGAGGGTTCCCCAGGTCCCACATATCAACCACAGCCAAGTATCTGTCACTGGCACCTTTTCGTCCATGGCATGAAACCTGAATGAAATCCCAATGGGCATTTACTGCTCCCATCCTTGATAACAACTCCTGAACCATAGTGGTTCTCCTGTAGCTTGGACCATCATGGGTAGGGAGAAATCCTCCATTGTGCTGTCCAGCCATGCTCCAGAGCTACAGATCTCCCTTACTGCAGGTGAAAGTGTCCCAAACAGGTCTCAGGACTTATGCCAAGAGGAAGTCTGTGTTTTAGTGCCTTGCAGAAGGGCCCATAGCAATGGGATAAATCCAGTATCCTGCAGGTTCTTCCCCTCCAGCAGCCTTGCAGAACTATCCTCTTCACCTACTATCCCCTCTCCAAACCCCAGTGGGCAATCAGGGACCTTAGCTGGGGCTTTTCCCTCCCAGGAATGCCCAGTCCAGCCCTTAATCCTTCAGATACCTCCAGGCATTTCTTCTCATCCATCAGCTCCAGGAACAGAGATGTGACATCACATATAGAACCATAGAACCACAGAACCGTAGAACCATAGAACCACAGAACCACAGAACCACAGAAACACAAAACCATTGAATCATAGAATAACAGAATCCCAGACTGGTTTGGGTTTAATGGTTTGTGTTTAAGGGTATGAAGACAGGCTGAGAGAGTTCGGGCTGTTCAGCCTGGAGAAGAGAAGCTGCGTGGAGATCTCAGAGCAACTTCCAGTATCTGAAGGAGGCCTATAAGGATGCTGAGGAGGGACTGTTCATTAGGGACTGTAGTGACAGGACAAGGGGTAATGGGTTCAAACTTAAACAGAGGAAGTTTAGAT
>WYDI02017918.1:0-10458 GCA_009867235.2 Psittacus erithacus | reverse complement strand
GAAGCTGTGGCTGCCCCATCCCTGGCAGTGTTCAAGGCCAGGTTGGGCACAGGGGCTTGGAGCAAGCTGCTCTAGTGCCTGCTCCAGTGCCACTGCAAATTTCAACCCCTTTGTGAATATTTTATATCCTGTTCTCTTTTTGTCACATCCCTTTAAATTACTTTACCTTACTGTGACCTCCATCTAGGTCTGGGCTATCACACGCTTGTGTATGTGTTTTTCTGGAAGCGTATTTTGCTTTTCCCCCATGGCTGGTTTATGGATGCCCTGGGTCTTGGCTGTGGATGGGAGAATGCTCCATGGCACCAGCCCTGATCCAGAGGTAAAACGGCATCCCACTCTGCCAGGACCAGGTGCATCCGCATGCTCCTGCCCACAAGGGGAATGGTGGGGTCCGTGTCCAGGCAAAAGGAAAGCCAGGAAGCAGCTTCCCATATGCAAGTGCTGCTAATGGTTTTAAGAACATGAAGTCGGTAGCGTCTCCTTCTATCTCTTCTATTCTTCTTCTTAGTATAAGGATTCTTATTTTGTTGATTCATAGGTTATCTAAATATGAATAGGCTCACATCAATCAGCACTGCTAGTACCACAAAATGAATATAAATGTTGTGTTCAGTTCTCTCCTAAAAGAATGAGCGTGTGTCTGAAATGTAAATCCGCGTTCCGCAGTCTTTGCTCGTGACTCCTTGAAGCCGAACTCTTTAGTGTTTCTTTTAAAACATTAATCAATTATTTTGCTCTAGACTTCTAAATTGGTTTGCAAGAATTGAGCTGCAGCATTATGCTAATATCCAGCGGATGGCAACAATCAAGGATTATACAAAGCAGAGAAGTTAGAAAGAAGAAAGCGTGGCTCATTCCTCCAGATGACTGGTGGAAGAACATTCAGCCTCTTAAGGCTTCCCGTTTGTTCGGTGACCAGGCTTTAAATTGCACATGGCAATTACTCAGTGTTCTTCACGCTAACGTATTCTGGAGCACTCAGGGGAAATTATGGTGCACTCTTGATAGTTTCAGAAAATGAGCCGCAGCGAGATCCAGTGTTGGATTGCACCATGCGGAGACTCCAGGGAGAAAAGGAGCCCCCATGCTGGTGCGCATACAGAGAAAAATGCTGCTGATTTGCAGCGGCCACCACTGGCATTAGGATAGCAAAGGTGAAATGAAAAGTTTCTTCTAATTCCTTGTTGTAAAAACAGAATACGAATGTCTCCTTGAGCCTAAACCCTCCCCCTGCAATTCACGGCCACAGAGTGCTAATTCGCAAGGGAAAAAACAGCTCCTGATTCCAGTTTGGCTCAAAGCAGCCCCAGATTTTCTCCCTCCTGCCGTGGTGTCAGTGGGAGATGTACCTTGGCGAGTGGCTGCAGCACAACCTGATTCCTGCTTTCTTTAATGTTAGCTTGGTAAAGTGAACAGCGAAGGAGGAGATTTTCTGTAACAAGACTGATTTGAATTCAGATCTGATGCTTCTGAATTGGCTTGAAAAGCGCCAGCTTTAGTATTTTGGACACTTCCAAATCCATTTTCTTTTGACAAGTTTAACCAAGTGAAGGATCAGAAGGAATATTGTTTTGAAGTGTTAATGAGAATAATGCTGATGCAGGAAAGGGGAATGCCACGTGAAGGCTGGTTCTGTGCACTTGTGTCCGTGACTTGGGGAAGTCACAGAAGAGCCAAGTGAGTCCATGGGCCACAACTCGAGAACTAACAGAGTGAGAGGAGGTCCTCAGGGATGTCCATGGAGTCTGAACGGTGTTTGGATGTCAAATGTATAGAGAGTTGAGCAAGCTGCTCTAGTGGAAGGTGTCCCTGCCCGTGGAAGGTGTCCCTGCCCGTGGCAGGGGTTGGAGCTGGATGAGCTTTAAGGTCCCTTCCAACACAAACCACTCTGTGATTCTATGATAGTTGACCCTCTTATTACAGCTACAATAAATCATGGGGGGAATCCACTATCTCCTTATCTCCATGAACCTTGGGTCTGTCCTTTGCCAATAGGTCCCTCCCCAACTCTGGTTTGGGTGTCATGGGCACAACCATGGCCTGAGGTTCCCAGGATGTGCTGTGTTGTGCCAGAAGGGGCACTATCTGATGAACATCAGCCTTGCCACAGCATCTTGTTTATGTTTTCTGCAGCATCTTTACAAATATTTGTGTTTAAAGCTTTCTCATTAGAGCTAATGACAAGTAATATGTGCAGGGAATCATTAGCAGAAAATGAGATTATTGCATCTTCCATTTAAAATGATTTAAGTCAGTATTCTTGACAAATAAAGCAGCTGACCTTTATTAAAGGGGATGATTGGTGTTAGTAATTAAAATGAGACATACAAAATGGAACACATCTTCAAAGTATCTCTGTGCAATCTGTCTTTTCTCGCCTCATTTGAGAGCCTTTCTTGCTTTTTTGAGGTTGCTCTTCTAAGGGTTCTGAGCAACTAAAGTATTTTACAGTTTAGGGAATTGAAAAGTGATTTCTTAGCCCTACCCCTAAAAGTCGTTGGAGATACGTGGACTTTCCACAACATGAGAAATCCACTTTGTTGAAGCACTTTTGTCATTTAAAATACCTTCCCTAGATGTTGTTGGAAAGAAAAGTGATCATAGATCATGGTCTAGAAGCCGAGGAGCTGACACACTGGAGGTCCATCTCTGTAAATAAGTGTATTTCCAGCTCTCTGAAGCTCTTCCTTCTCCCTAAGACACAGTAGCTGTACAAATGAGCCATGTGAAGGTGGTGCTGCAGAAACCCCTATTTCCAGTCAAAGACAAAACACATATGGCTGAGTAAGCCATGTGCAGGACAAGGAGCTGGAACGAAAACTTCAAGGATATTTGCTCATTATAGTTACAAAGCTGTAATGTATTTTTAATGAAATCAGCAGTTTAAATAACTGGAGTGTTTGACTTCCAAAAGCTGGGAAGTCACCAGCCTGATTTTGCTTCTGCAGTGTTTGTATTTTACAGGGTATGTAAATTTAAATAGCTGCAGATAGAGGAGTTACTGATGAACACTGCTTTTACTGATTCTCATCTGATTCTCATGCTGTACAGCAAATACACTTAAATGTGTTTGTGTTCATGAATTATTTCATTTCTGTCATATGCTTACAGCAGTGTTATAAAGTCAGTGCTCCATAATCCATTTCTGAAGTTGAAGATGGTGAAATCTTGGTGCCATGGAAATCAGAGGGGATGGGATTTCTGATTTTGTAAGTAATGGAAATCTTTGTTACTTACATTAGAAACCCGTGGGCTTTCAGTCTTTAAACTAAAAGGAAAAGAGAAGTTTTCCTCTCTTCCTTGTCATCCTCACCAGGAATGCACCAAAGCAGCACAATAGATGTGCTGTACACAAGAAAATACACCAGACTCTTTCCTGCTTTCTTCGAGAAAAACACCAACAATGAAATGATACTGCATTAATGCAGGCCAGTCATTTCCTTCACATTGAAAGAGCTGAGTATTGCTTTTGGCTGGCTGAAAGCTCTGCTTCAAGAGCTTTCCCTGCTCTGGTGACCAGGCAGTTAACATTGATGGTGATGAAGCCCTCTAGCACCAGGGAATTGCTATAGTCTGGTGCAGTTTTCCCAGGAGCTTTGTGCCATCCTTTTGACTTGGGCAGGGGGTAGCCATGTGTCTGATCAGCTCTGGACTTTTCCAGTAGCCAGGATCAGAGCCCCAGCCTCAACTCTGGCTTTTTAGAGCTCCTCAACTACTCTGCCCTTGATAGGTGAAGGCTGGTTCCCAGTGTGTTCTCCATTCTCTGCTTTCTGCCTTCACTTTCACATGGAACTAAGTCTAATTGGTATGGGCATTGATTTAGTCTGTATGAAGGGAAGTTGGACTGGGTGGCCTTCAGAGGTCCCTTCCAACCTAAACTATTCAGTGCTCCTAATCCATATAGCTTTCTTTTCCAGCAAACTCCAGCAAATTATTGGATTTCATTTTCCTGCAGTAGATGCTAATCAAGGTGTTGGAGGTCTGAATTCGTATTCTGGTTTCATGGTGATGTCCAAACCAGCTCAGGGTCAGTCACAGCACCTGTGTCATGTTTTACCAACTGAGATTGACTGCTGTTGTTACCCTTGGCTCAGCGTCAGGTTTTACAGTGATTTTTCCAGGAAAGGCCTGGAAGCCAATTGCCGTGGAGTGCTCTGCCTTGCTGGAAGAGGCCAGACCTCACGAGGGGCAGGAGAGAACTCAGCCTGGGGTCAGCAGGGCCTGGAAACCCTTCTGGGAGTTACTGTCAGTGGAAACATGAAGCAAGTCAAAAGCTGGAAGAAAAGCTTTTTTTTTATAACCGCAGTCCAAACAGTGCAGTAAATTATTGAGGAGGCTGTGGGAGCCCAGTCATGAAAGGGCTTCAGAGTTGGTGCATCTTCCAGTGATGCGTGAAGGCCGGCTTTGATTTTAAATAGGAAAACAGACCTTGGTTCCTTTTTTCTGAGGAGTTTTTACTCATTCTGTGCATAAAATCAAACCAGGTTTGGCGAGCACCCTGTAGAGTGGCTTTCTATAAATTAAGGTTAATTTTCTTATGGCCTTTGGTCTCCAGCCATTGAAGCCCTGGTTCTCCCCGACTTCCCTTTCTGCATAAAGCAGTAGTGGCCAGAGTTTAACTTATTTCAGTGTGGATGAAGACAGACACCTTTTTCTAAGACTTGTCTGAGTGACAAAGAGAACTGGGTCAGTACTGCTGAGTAACCACTTTTTGAATTCCTCTTTTTCCCTTTAGGCACTTTGGGTGTCAATCTTGCCACTAACGTGCTCTACACTCTAGTGATTTTCAGCAGGGAGACAAGCTCTTCTCTTGAAACTTACTGAAATCTGTTCTTGTTTTCTTTGCCGCCCAAATTTTCCATTTCCTTCATACAAATGATAGGGAATTTTAGTAAAATATGTGAAAGTTTTTGCTTGTTTCAAAACCAGAGAGAAGAGATTCCCCTGCTGCTTATCTGGGCTCAAAATCAGGCTCTATCTTGTAGCACTAGTGAAGCAGTACATCTGACTTTGGAACCTTTTGGATTAATTTCTGAGGTGATACTTGACAGTCTGGAGCTCAGTGCCTTTTTATTTGACATGCACATAAACAGTCACAAAGTTCTTGCTCAGTCAGAGGTGATTGCACTGAATGAGGAGCATGGGGTGAATAAATATGATGAGTAGTTGCTCTAAGGCGACTTGATATAGCTCCAGTGTTGTCAATGAAACCATAGTAATTTAGGTGATTTAGAGGGAGAGTAGGTCTAAACCATAAAATAGCGATCTGAGTAAATAGAGTTTCTGTGCAGGAGGGTCCTGTCTCGCTGCGTAACCACAGCTCAGTCACACGTTGAGCACTGTAGGGGGAAACCTGCGTGCGCCTGTTCCTGAGCAAACTCAAACTGGTATACTCAGGTCCTTGGGCTATCTGTGAGAGGATGCGAGGATTTGGTGCCCAAGGTGGAGAGTTTGACTGTGGTGTGCAGAGCAGAGATGCTCATCACTGAGCACAAGGTGGAGGGAGAGGTAGGTATGCATAGAAGTGTGGGGTTTGGCATCCCAAATTCACCACCTGCACATTCCTTTATTTCTCTATAGTATGTTAGTAAATCCCATCATTTGAATTAGTTAGCATTTTTAAATCACATTACTTGCATATAACACACAGGTTGTGGCTAAGGTCGAGGGTCCTCAGACACGTTTGCAGGTCTGAAAAAAAGCCACGTTTTATTGCTGCCTGTTAATACGTTCTGGGTATCTGTAAACGCAGGGTATTGTGTGCTTGCTTAGCTGTAATCACCACACGGGGCCTACGTTTCATTTGGAGATGTTACCATGTTTTGAGAGAATCCTTTGGACAAGGGCCTGTAGGGACAGGCCAAGGGGAATGGCTTCAACCTGCCAGAGGGGAGACTGAGATGAGCTCAAAGAATCACAGAATAGTTAGGGTTGGAAAGGACTTTTAAGATCATCCAGTTCCAACCCCCTGCCATGGCAGAAGCTCTTCCCTGGGAGGGTGCTGAGGCACTGGCACAGGGTGCCCAGAGAAGCTGTGGCTGCCCCATCCCTGGCACTGGTCAAGGCCAGGTTGGACACAGGGGCTTGGAGCAAGCTGCTCCAGTGGAAGGTGTCCCTGCCCGTGGCCTGGATTGGGAACTGGATGAGCTTGAAGGCTCCTTCCCTTCCAAAACAAACCAGTCTGGGATTCTGTGATTCAGGACTAGTTTGGTTTGCAGTGTTCTGGAAATCAAATTACTTCATCACATGAACAAAATTAAACTCTTCCTTCTCTTCTTCAAAAGGCCCCTGTGATGTAGAAAAAGCATCATGGAGTTAACATTTTCACACTTAGTATTTTCCATTACAGTTAGCAGCTGGTTTAGTTTATCCAAGTATGGACTCACGCTTACTTGTACGCTGCTAATGAGAAAAGCATTCATTTTGCTGTGACAAGCTGTAACAACATCTCTCTGCAGCCTGAAGGAGGATGAGCTTTTTGTCATGAACAAGCAAGGAAGACGCAGCAATATTAGGACAGTATTTTGTGCTGAGATACAGCTGAGGCCTGTGAGCAGTGCCTGGGTTTCTAACAGCTCCCTTTCTCTAAGCTGCATGGGAAAGTGCCTCATTTTCAGGCAGTTCAAGGCAGAATTGGGGCTTGCACTTATGGAGTTTCTCTATCAAGCACCACCAGATATTTCTGTAATCTCTTGCATGTGTCTCTGCTGAACCTGGAGCAGATTTACGTTCTTCTCTAATGATTCATGTTCTTCATTAGGCTTCTGGGCTGAGATCCAGAGGCGTGGTGGACATCTCTGTGGTGAGACAGCTCCTGCAACTGGGGTGCACCATGGGGATCCTTCCCCTCCACCCACACTGGTGAGGCCTCCCTGCAGTGCTGGGTTCAGTGCTGGGCTCCCCAGTGCAAGAGAGACTTGGACAGACTGGAGAGAGCCCAGCAAAGGGCTACTGAGATTATAAAGGGTCTGTAGCATCATCTGCTATGGGGGAAATAAAATACACAAGACAATGTCTATGCTCACTTACATCACAGTCAGTGAAACAACAGCAGTTTAAAAGGCAGAGTTTTGCTTATACCGCTGGATTTTATTTACAGCAAGCACAAAGACATGCATTAAATATTATACCAGGGCAAACCATCCTTTCCCTGGGCAGAAATGTGGATACAAAGCTGGTTGCTTCCTGTGTCATTGTCACTTATAGAACCAAGATGAAGGGCACGCATCCAGGGTCTCATAAGTTGTCAGTATTTTTTTTGTGCGTGTTTTGTTCAGCCTGGAGGAGAGATCAGCATTACATTATTGCTCTGGGACTGTGAACTTCTGTAAGAAACAGTGGAGTTTTTCTGCTTGGGGTTAGGAGGGATGCAGGTTGAGGTTTCCAAGATCATGCAGAGTAAGCCTCTGGGATTAGGGCTCCTTGTCTTAGAGAAAATGAATGCAAAGGGTCATTGTTCTAGGAGGTTTTCAGTGCAAAGTAAAAGACAGGGATGCGCCAGAGACGAGAGGGGAAAGGAGAAGGACTGTGGGTGAGCTGATTGCTCACAGTGATCAGATGATAGGAGGGAGAAGCCCTGCGCAGAGCGAACTGCAGGATCTCTATGGAGGTAGTGGGGAGGGACACAGCTGGTGAGAGGTTGGGTTGGGTGGGTTGTGTCCTGCCCATGGTGGGGAGCTGGACTGAGCAGCTCCCCTGGGCTGCTGCAGAAGGTGGCCACAGGGCTTGGATTCCCCTTCCTCTTTGCTGTCATTAGTTCATTGGGATGCAGCGCTGCTCCCAAGTCCTTCATTTAACAAGATCCAGTGGGGAAATGTGTGGGAAGCGGGGGGTGCTGGAGCAGGACTCTGTGCTGAAGCCCCCTCCCGCCACCCTTAGGACGGTCATGGGGCCATTGATCACACACCAGTACATGTCTTTAGCTGCAGTCCTGGCTGCCTTCAGCCGTGGGACCCGTGGGGAAGGCAGGAGGCCAAACATGACCTGCGCTCCAATGGGGCAAATGCCTTTTGTGGAGGGAGGTCTGTGTGTGCCTTGCACTTCCAGCGAGCGCTGGGGCCCTGAATGCGGTCACATCGCTCTAATTGCCTCGGAGATTCCAGCTCCTGTTTCCATGGGAGATGGCGACTTCTGATCCCGAGAACTTGAGCTTAGACATATTAATGGTGTTTGGTTCTCCTGCAGTAACTCCATTAACTCAAACGGGTGCGAGGCGGGTGCAAGCTCTCTGCAGGGACCGCATCCCACGCCGCTGGGATGGTCCTGCACCAGGAGATGAGTGATGGAAAAGGGATCATATCCTCTGAGAGAGCCAGGCTGCAGCATGATTTTTGGGAAAAAATACATGTTTTTTTTTTTTTTATCTTGCACAACAAAACAGCACAAAGAGTTAAAAACTCTAACCCTTTCGATGGCTCTCTCCATAGTCCCTTTTGGGTAATCTCTTCTCCTGGTAGCAAGTCCCCAGCATCGCAAGCTGCCCCACATGAGTCAGCTGCATTTGGTTTTCTGTGCACTGCTAAATAAGCTTTTTATTTCAAATGAATGGCCAGCGAAGGAGGTCTGCAGCTGCCTGGCTGTAACGATGCGTTGGATTTGTTGGGTTGTGATGTAGTGAAATTCAGGGTTAAAAAGCTCTCAGGGACCAGCTTCCTGCAAGCGGTTTCTTCTCAAACAACAAATAAATTTGTACATTTCTGATAGAAATTGAAATATCTGTATTTTTTAATTTTCTCCTCTGTTTCAAGTGTGGGTGCTTTCTAAAATGCTTTATCTAGTTTTTTGTCTGGCTTCATTTCTGTTTGAAAACCCAGTCCTAGGTAGGAGATGTATTTGTGTGTTTGACCTTTGTTATTTGGGAAACCAAAGCTCTGTGCTCACGTGCGCGTTTAACCAATGTCCTCCTTCATAAGCCATATGAACACCTTAGCTATTGTGGTCCGTCTAGAAGTCAAGGGAAGAAATGCAGGAAGAAACCAACCGAACCATATGCAGTCTGCATGCAGAAGCTGGAGGAGCAGAAATCCTTTGACTGTCCCGGTGGTACGTGAACCCAGGTCTATGCCTGGAGCAGCGCGTCAGGCTTCTGAAGCAGACCAGAGAAAGAGATTTTCTCTGCCTCTTTTGCAGTGCAGATGATGAAAATTGGGTTATCCCCACATCCAGTGATGATGTTGTGGATAAAATTACCTTTTCTGGTTTGTAATAGCAGGCATTATGTTTCTGTTCTAACTTTGTGAGATTCCAGCAGTACTGAGAAGTGGCATGTGAAGAGCCATGGGCCAGTTCAGCATCGCTGCTTGTCCCCACTGCCCATCTCTGCTGCCTGCAGACAGGCACCTTCTCTCATGGGCACCAGGTTCTGTGTCCAGCCAGGAAAGCCATGTTTGGGGATGGCAAACTGGGGATTGTCCTACTTCTTGGCAAATTATAGAACCATAAAATGGTTTGCGTTGGAAGGGACCTTAAAGCAGCTCCAATTCCAATCCACTGCCATTGGCAGGGACACCTTCTGCTAAAGTAGGTTGCTCCAAGCCCCTTCCAGCCTCACTTGAACCCCATGGGAATGCTGCAGCTTCTCTCACTTGTGGTTTGCACCATTGGGAAATGGGTTTTTCACCCCCAAACCACCCCAGGGAAAGACTGTCGTTCCAGCCTGGCATCAAGTAAACCAGTTCTGCTTCCACGTGCACCCCAAATGAACTGCAGCATTGGAAAACCCATTTCTTCCTCTGCTCTTCTGTCTCCAAATACATTTTCTCTTTTGTTTAACTTCTTTCCCCAGCTGAACACTTTAGAAAATTTGAAAGTGTTTTTGATATGCTATTCTAGTGAGAGAAGTTATCACCAAATGGCCTGTTCTTTTAGCAGTAATGTTGTTCATGCATCAGCACCTGCCTCTCCATCCGTAGTCGCAGGTGGTTTGAGCTGAAAATGGGAATGAAGCTGTGATGGTCTCAGACCCATCCAATTGTGTATTGCACAAGTGCAGCCATTGCCGCCTGCCCTGGTTGTGGGGCAGCTTCCCAGAAAGGGAATAGCCTGTGTTTGTGAGGATGTTGAGCTGCTTTTGCTTAGAAAAGCCAAAGCGGATGGTTTCGTGTAAGGATTTCAGTGCAAAATTCACCTAAGAGGTGGGACCTGTGGGGCTGCACTGCAGCGGCATCATAGTGCGTTTTGCTGCAAGCTCCGTTATAGAATACAGCAGTGCTGCAGCCTGAAGAGTGTTTTGAAATAGAATATAATAAAATATAAATATTATTTTGAAAAATAAGGTGTGAGAAACTGATGGTGAGTGCAGAGTGGTGGCAAAACTTTGAATTTTAATAAAATATATAATACTTTATGACACTTTCTGGTTTTTATAACTCTCTGTGGGGAGGGGCTTTGGCCAAGGGCCTGTAGGGACAGGCCAAGGGCAATGGCTTTAACCTGCCAGAGGGGAGACTGAGATGA
>WYDI02017916.1:11777-22492 GCA_009867235.2 Psittacus erithacus | reverse complement strand
AAGGCTGCTATGAGGTCTCCATGCAGCCTTCTTTTCTCCAGGCTGAACAGCCCCAACTTTCTCAGCCTATCTTCATATGGGAGGTGCTCCAGTCCCCTGGGCATCCTCGTGGCCCTCCTCTGGACTTGTTCCAACAGCTCCATGTCCTTTTCATGTTAAGGACACTAGAACAGTACACAATACTCCAGGTGAGAGCAGAGTAGAGGGACAGGATTACCTTCTTTGATAAAGCACATCAAACTTCTATTATCAGATAATTTGTAGGAGCACAGGTCAGTGATCATGATCAATACTATCCCTCTCTGCATTCAAACTAAGGGCTCATCTTTGCATGGATTATAAAATAAGTGGATTTTAAGTTAAATTTAATTGCCCTGAAAGCTGTTTGTGAGCCCTTAAAACATTAATGGTGTCAGAATCTTACCATATATGAATGCATAGCAACCGTCCTACTTGACTACAGATATGTCTGTATCTGATCAGGTCCTCCAGACTTTATAATCAGTGCGAGAGGAATTAGCACTTGAGACACTGTATACACCTACATTAGTTGTGTGCAAATTCAGTGATGTGGCTCCATGGGAAAAAACAAATACAGAAACTTTCCTACAGTTGTTGTACAATTCAAAAATAAACACTTATGTCATAACAACAAAAAAAGGTTTATACACTCAAAGGTGATTAGTGCTGGTGATTCCCAGCTGCCTGCAAAGTCTGAATAAAGAAGCAAATGAACTGCATTATTTCTTTTCACCTCCATCCATTTGCTAAATACTATTCTGCTTGTCTGCAAGGATTCTGTTCAATGACCACTTCACAAAGGCAAAACATGGCAAAGATTAAATAAATGCCAGAAAGAATGTAAAGGGCTGCAGAAGAAACCACAAGCAGGTCAGGCGTTTCACCTGGGGGAAAACACAAAGACATCTTGGCAGGCTTTAAGTCAAGAGGATGCACTAGTGAGGAAGATCATCAGGCCATAGAAGATGCCAGTCCAAATCCTACATCCCTGCAGATAATCTTGGATAAATCTCTCAGCTTTGCTGATCACCGTTTGACTTTTCCTTCCCTCACAGGCAAAGGAAGACAAGCACACAAAGACTGCCTAGGTTTCTGGAAGACTTCCACACTGCCAGAGACAGAAAGATGCAGAAAACGGGCTTTCAACCTCAGCAAGTCTGCTTGCGGAGAAAGCACTGGCAATGCTGTACCTCACTGTCTGCTGTCCATCACCGCCCTGCTAGCTCACAGCAATCAGACCTGTTGCTGGAGTGCCTGTCACAGCACAGATCTGAGGTGGCAAACGTCATCTTGAAGCCTAGACCAGCATCACACCAGCAGATGTCTGAAAACATGGCAGCACTACCTACAATATTCCATCAACCTGCTTTTGATATTTTTGATGCAGAAGTATTAAACCTGATCCTCAATTGCTTCACACTGAACAATCAGTTCATTAAATCACCAAAGTGGTGTGAAAGGAACCAGTGTGCCCTACCTTCTGACTGAGAATGCAATAGCTGCACAACAGTGAACATCAGCAGGTCAGACATCGGCAGTATGTCAGTTACATGATATGCAGAACATACTCATCACAAACCATGGTACAAACAAGAAGCGAAAGTATGTAATAGTATCCACCTCTTTTTCAAAGATCAAAAGTAGAGCAGTTTAAATTTTTTAAAGCATACTGTTAAAGCCTAATGTCCAGGGCAGTTTAGATAGTGCTAATGTTGAAAGCAGAAAACAGCACCATTCTTTTCTTAAAATACCAAAATATCAAACATTCAAATCTTTTGGTAAATTCAGTTTAAGAAAATAGAACAGTATGTACAGAGTCAGAAAACAAGCATGCAATATTGTCCAAATCTTATCTTTTTAACCAGTGACTGCAGAGTCCTCTCAACAAGTCTTTGCTATATAAATCTTGATGGACTTATTAATGGTACCACCTTTATAGCCCAAGCCTGTAAATTTTATTATAATGAACTGGTAGAAAAGAAGTTCTCAGGCTGTAATTTTAAACCAGCATAAACTGGCACTGACATAACAGCAGCATTTCCATCCTCCCAGCATCAGACGGTCCTACTTAAGCAACATCTTAGTTGCTTTTGTGCCAATGGAAGTAAACTGGTTCATCTTAAAACTAGCACCTGTTTTTATCATTCAGATTAATCTCTGCCTACTCCATGGCCTCACAGATAGCCACATGGCAGCAAAAATTAAGGGCAAGACAAAACCCACCCACTTCAGGTAGTCCTCAGGCAAAGGCAAGACAGAAAGCCCTCAACTAAATTGGAATGCCCCAACTGTATTTAGCATATTTAGTGTCTACTTGGGCATAACACTCAGCATACAGGATTAGTATGCTCACCCCAAAGATGGACATCACATCTACATTTATCCTTCTCCATAGACAAGGGACGCCAAAGTCCTTGTTTCCTTAGAAATGATGTTGGACACAAACCCAGGAGATCTGCCGTACCACTGGGGCAGTCTTTAACCACTTACCCAAGAACCCCAGCCTGCACTTTGCTGACAGATTAAAAACAGCAATAAAAAGCAGTTGCAAAATTGAAAGCCTCCAATTCTTTTTTCCCAAATAATCTGAAAAAGGAAAAAAACTGGTTAGTCTTGGTCATAACAGCCTTCATTCTTTCTCCCTGCAATGCTTTACTAGGCGGGAAGGGGAGGCACTTTATCTTTGTATTTGGTTTTTGAGAGCTCTCATTCTATGATTATCTCATTCCCTGACAGACACTGGCATAACAAAGGTACCCATCTGTATTCCCATGGCTGCCTGTCATTTTGTGCTTGATGCTCTCTCACTCTCGCACCGGTGAACAATTTTTTCTGTTTTACTTTCTCCATGCCACTTGTAATTCAGTAGCTCTCTAACATATCCCATCATCAACCCCAGCAGTCTCCATGGCAGACTAAGGAGTCCTGACCTGTACAGCTCTTTCTTGTACAAAGGATTTCACAGGCTTGAATGTTCTTAATGTCTTTCTCTGATATTAATCCAGTTCCATGTCTCTGTTGAGACAGGAGTTTGGGCTGTACTCAGGTTACCACTTATACCAATGGGGTGCCCCTTTTGTAGAAATCCAGAAGATATCCCAACATGTAGCTGGAAACATTTTCTGCCATGCAGGGTCTTGGTGAAGAGCTAGAGATTCAGCTGTGTTCTTAAGTAGACATCTGAATCAGCAAGCTTTCTACCCGTATTAACTACCTGTCCACCAAGTGCAATTTGGAGCTTTGACATTTCATTCCATGTAGACACTAAGATTTGAATTTCAAGCACATTAATCTGGAGATGAATCCTACATCACCTGCATAAGAGCCCTTTGCAACAAATAGTGAGCCCTTATCTTTAAATTGCTGGATAATATAATAAAATCAGCATTTTGTATCATCATCTTATTTATTCCCCACACAATAAATAGACACTCCATCTTTAACACATCATAAAAGAAATACATTCTGAACAAAGGCCATGTCACATTCCCAAAAGTTGATTACGAAGGGAACTGGGCTCCACAGCACCCCCTGGGAGAAGTGTAGACACAACAATCCCTAGAAGGTACCCAGAGGAACACCAGAGGCATAACATTTTGTAGCATTAGTTTGCAAAACTTAAGAACACCACACTTCAAGTATCTGCAGGGCATGTCTACCTGAGAGTAACAGACATGCTCATGACATAACTGGAGTTCAGTAACAGTCTCTCTATGATATTTAATCTTCTACTGCTTCAGGAATAGAAACCTGCTTTCTCTATCCAGTTCTCACCCTCTCCTGTCTCAGAAGACTACTGCACAAAGCTTGCCTCCATCCTAGCATTTTAACTTGAAAAAAATGAGAAAATGAAAGTCTTAAAGACTACACAGCTATACTACCAAGATCAATCATCATACCCTGCTACTGAAACTCTCCTGAGAGGCACTGTACAACAGGACAGACATGATGGACAGTAATTTCATGATCCAAGATCAAGGACACTGAAAGACCTGTTGTCTCTGCACAGAAGAGTCCTATAAACCCCTGCAGAAGTAGTTGTATCAGAAGCACAAAAGAAGAAAATGAATGGCCTCAGATATACTCCACTGTACTAAAAAAAAATAATAATTCACTGGGCCTCCTATACGGGGTCTCTTATTACTAAAGTACAGGACAGAAGCCTAATGACTTCAGATAACTATAGTCAGACACCTGTCTATCACAATAATCTTGCAACACAGCCATCCTCTATGCAAAGGTAGAATAATGTTGCACTACCTTGCAGGTTTGAATTTTCACCCTGGATCATGTATCATCAGGAAACACAAATTCTATTCAAAAAACCAAACAGGCCCCTTTCCAATACCTTCTATTAGTTTTTTCCATTTTCCTAGCAAGGCCTATGAATAAATCCAGGCTGCCTTGTGACAGTTGCTCAGAAACTGTCTCTAGCTGAGAGTTTCACTTTCTTAGGTATTAACTACTCCCCAGACTCTGGCTGGAGCAAATAGCTCCACACTTTCACCCCCTCCAACCCTCCCCCCCCCTTATCTTCCATCACAGATGCTCTCAATTATTCACAATTTCACAAAGTACCACTCTTCAAGTTGTGTCAGGGGAGGTTTAGATTGGATATTAGGAAAAAAATATTCACCCAAAGGGATGTCGAGCATTGGCATTGGAACAGGCTACCAGGTTGAGTCACCATCCCTGGAGGAATATAAAAGACATGTAGATGTGGTGCTTCGGGACATGACTTAGCAGTGGATGTGGCAGTACTAGAATAACAGTTGGACTCGATGATCTTAAAAGTCTTTTCCAACCTAAATGGTTCTAGAATTTATTCTTATTACAAACCAACAATGATGCTAAGGGCTCCACCCAACCTTTAAATCCTTCGGTGGAGCAGTAAAAAGAGAACAAAACACCAAACCCAAAACCCAAACACAACAAAAACCCAAGTGCAACTCAAAACTTCATACTGAACTCCTCCAAGCCAGTTTACAATATAGTAGAGGAGATAGATTTCTATAAATCCTGTCAGCCTAATTTTATCATGAATTACATTAGCTTCCATTTCCTCAGTGCTTGAAACTGAGATTTCTAAACGGCAGCCTATGCTTGGGTTGAGAATAGGAGGCACTCCAATAAATTCCTCCTCCACCAGTCATTGCTGCTACTACCAATCAGGAAATAATAACGGCCCATGGCTATGTAACTGATCTGAAAGGTAGGGGATTGCTTTTACCAGGAATCCCCTAGCTGCCACGAGGAAGACCATGATAGCGCTCCCCTGCCAGACAAGAAGGGCAATACAGCTGACAGCTGCCCATTGCATGGTGTAGGGTAAAGGGGCAATTCCACATGACCAGAAAAGTCCCCTCGCTGGCTCCCATCACTTAAGCATCAATTCCACACTCCTACTCATATCACAGGCCAGAACAAAACCACCGGCTGTTCAAAATGTACGCTGTACCCTCTACATGACTCGCTGTATGAGTAATGGCTCCTTTTAATCTCAAATTACAACATAATGCTACTTTTTCACAAGTCTTGCACTAATGGTATACACGTAGACCATTTTTGACCATGTATGTTCCACAATTGTTCTTTTGCTTTTCTCCCACTGTTCCACTTCATGTGGCCAAAGATGGGAGTACCCAGCAAGTACCTGTGGCCCCTGGTTTTGCCTTCAGCTAGGTAAACAGCCCCTCAGCTTTGAGTGGTGGCTCCCCAGTTTGCCATCATTGTCTACTACGGTCTCAGATCTAAAAATCTTACAGTACAAGGTAACAAAAGTACAGAAAGCACACTGAAACAAGGGATGAACAAATCATGCGTGGCAATGCTGGTTTGCTCCAAGTGCTAACAACCTCTGTGTGCCTTGGTAAAGGGACAAGGTGAGGGTCTTGTAATTTCCTGAGGCACCCTTCCTATCCTGGGATGCTCGCTTTCTGGTCTCCTGTTCCACACAATCAGTTTTAAACTTGTCACTGCTGTCCAGTAAGTGCACTTTCACAGCTGTTGCTTGTTTTGTTACAGCATTTTTCTGTTGTTGATGGTACTGGTTGGTTGGTTTTGTGGGGTTTTTTTAGTATCTGATACAGGTCACATCTTCTATTTCCCTCTCTTCCTCTGCCTCTGTTACATTTCCATTAGTATTAAAGATGTGCCCCCATTTCATAGAAAACAAAAGTCTCCATTATATTTCCTTTTAGACTGCCAGGACTTTTCATTTAAAGCACACTGACCCCATTAGAGATTCAAAGTCCTGAAGGAATTACTTTCCCCTTCAGAATCTTGTATTGCAAAAGCCAGAAAGTACCCAAACCAGCAAATAATGTTTGGGACTTAATGACTGTAAAAGGCCTTTTTTTCCTTGGATGACTGTAAAAGGCTTTCTGTTTTATGTGATGCTTCAGCTTTATGCTGGTGTGCGCTGTGAAAGTGTCTCTAAAACCTGATGTGTGCAAGATGGTTTATTTCTGTTTTAATGGGGCTTTTGACCTTAGGCTTTCTCAGATTTACTCAGTATTTCAGGATCAAAACAGCCCAAACCAAAACAAGTATATGAAGCATATTCGTCTCTCTAATTTATTAAACAGTTTATTAGCATTTCTTTCTTAATTATCTAGGAACCTTTTTAAAATGGGTTTGTTTTCTCTCAGACTAGTACATGTTAGAAAAGCTTACCATATCATAGCTAGCATCCCCTTACAGCAGGCACCAAAATAATTTTTCATACAATGCAATGTTCAGCATCTATCTCTGACTAAATCACAACTATTATCTGATACTGAATTTTACCCTACATAAGATTTTAATGTTTGGTTGGTTGGTTTTGCTTTAAAGTGTTGTTATCTCTATGTTCTCTGAATATTTGTCCTCTTACCAGTTTTCCAGTAAAGTGCAGCCATGATTCATTGTTAAGTTCCAGTGAGTAGTAAAGAAGTCTTGCCATTTCTGCCATACGGAAAAAGAGTCCCATAATACCTGCAGTAGATACGTTCTCTAGCTCATTGGCTGCACTGTTACTAATAATAAGATTTTATGGCAGTATAGAGTACTGGAAACACAATGCTGTAAAGCTTAATCATATTTTAGATAAAAGTAACAATTCATCGTATACTTTCTTACTACCTATTATACAGCTGTTCATTTTATGCCATAAAAATTTGAGGTGCATGTATTCATTAAAATTCAACTGTGCACACTGCATTTGGAAAAGCAAAAGGAAATCTCACTTTTGCACACAACAAATTTCATATTTTTTTAGTACCCTGATATGAATACAACCTGCCTGCTGTGAGCTGACAAATTCTGTATAATCACACATGAAAAAGTAGCTCAGAAAATTTTCAAGCACTTCTTGAGATATGATTTCTATGGGAACTTCCTATTTCTATAAAGATATCACCCATATTTCAGGCCTGCAGTCACTCAAAAATTCTTCACAGCGTGCTCTTGCTGTATGGTGTCATTTTAGCCTGTAGGAGAGGGAAGTCGCATCAGAAGGATGCAGTGAATGAGGACTAAATTGCCAAAAAGGAGAT
The DNA here is from genome assembly GCA_009867235.2 of Psittacus erithacus. Classification (NCBI taxonomy): domain Eukaryota; kingdom Metazoa; phylum Chordata; class Aves; order Psittaciformes; family Psittacidae; genus Psittacus; species Psittacus erithacus. The sequence continues at coordinate 14,936 of WYDI02017916.1, read as the reverse complement.
AAAATTGCTTTTCTAAAGCTGAATTAAAGCCTAAATTCCTACTGCTTGATTTTGGTAGCAATTATTACTAGGTCTCAAGATGAACTCCATCAACAAAATAGTAGAACAAAAAAATCTGACCTAATCTTAATTAAAACAGGAGCATTGCTGAGAGAAAACACTGCCATATATTTACCAGTTCTTCTGATTTCAACTACGAATTACTGTTCTCTTCTCTCTTTCAATTTCTTAGGAAATAAAAAGAAATGGTCAAAAAATTAAATAATGGCTGCCTATCTTAAACCTATTTTGTAACTGAAATAAAATTAATACTATCCTCTTAATTTTGGAGAAAAAAAGAAAAAAACTATTTATTTTCCCTACTCAGAAGTTAGTAAATAATATGAAGCATCACTGCCCAGTGATTTCAAAAGCTGTTCCAAAAGCCCAAGAGTCTTCTTACAAGATACATTTGGTGACCTTGAAATGAGATGAAGCCAGTGATCACTGTCTAGGTTTGTTTTCCACAAACCTTTAAAATCAATATTTAGAAAAATTATACGAAACTCTTCATAAGAAAACAGTAAGATATGAATCAACCAATACAGGAATTAGCCTTTAACAAGTCCATTAATCAGAAATCTCCATACCAAAGTAAACAGTCTACCAGATTTAAGTCTATTTCAAATACTATACGTAAGCACATAATTGTAGCTCGGGGTACTTTGTTCAGCTTTCTAGATGAAAATGTCTCAATACTCTACTTGGCTTTAAGTCAGAATTCTCAAGACTGGGAATATATGAACAAATATTCATCCCCCTATTAAAAGCTTAATCATACCATGTACTTTTCTACACTTCACTCCCAGAGAACAGTTACAAAAACTTCAGAAAAGGACCACATAAAACCTGTGCTAGGCAATATCGTTATGTTCTTCAAACATCTGCAGAAAAGCCTGTGTTTCTACTGTTACCATGCTAAAAGGTTGGGTTTGAAGTTTTTTTCTTCTTTTCTTTTGAGTTCCTTTGTAATTTTACATTAAGGAAATTATGGTTTATATAGTAACCTACTAAGAAATAATGTAAGTAAAGGACTTTTTGTGTAACAGTCAGAAGTTTTCACCAGTGGTGAGAAGCCTGCATCCAGACATGAAGTTATTTAAAGCACTCTGAACATAAACTCACTTATGAAGCCAAGGAAATTTGAAGCAGTTCCATTCTTAGGAAACCACCAACACTTTGCACGTTCTGTCGCATCAAGGCACATGCAAAACCTTAACAAATGAGAAAGAACAATTTTTTTTTTTTTTTAACTTCTTCCTTAGCCTTAACGACTCCATGAAGTGTGAGCCAACAAAACTGAACCAAAATGTTATGTTTCAGATGTACTTTAAGGACTTACATACTTACTTAAGGGCCAAGTGCACTATTTAACTATGTGTACCAATAGAATGCAAGAAAAAAAAGGTGCCTTAAAAACTAGGCTATGTAACTTGCTGAACATGTGAACGGAAGCTGTGCAGATGCAGGTCAAAACTGGACAGAAGTAATTTCAGGGCACTAGCCCCTTCAACACATCCCAGGCCATGCCACAGGGGAGCTTACAATGAGGCGGGTAAAACATCAATCCATAAGTGACAGACCCAGTTTCCCATGCCATTTGATCTACACAAAATCTCGGGAATTCATTTCAAAGTCTTTCTTTCCTGCATTCTCCACTGGGTAACACCAATGCCAATTGGTGCTGTAGTTTCCTAAAATTCCAACGAAATCACTGATTTCCATGGGAAAAGGGGAAAGTTGCAAAGGAAAGACAGGAAGCAAAGGAAGAAAGTTCTTGGTTACAACTGGTCTTCAAAAAAGAAAAACAAAAATAGGGCAAGCTTTAACACTTGACAAGAACCCCATGAGCCCACCACAAGGTGCAGCAGTAACACTAACCTTCTCCATCTTCTTAGAATCACTTTTCCCCCCAGTTTTTATGGTTTACAATACAGCGAGGTCACACACTTTTCAATGATGCTTTTGAATGGCTGCTTAAACTAAAGAGAAACAAAAAAGGTGTATTTTTAAGTCAATTCACATGGCTGCACCATTTTCTTTTGTTTGCTTTTAACATTAGCAGCAAGGCTTAGAGTTTAACTTGAATGTCAGTTCTAATATCAACTGCCCAGAACCAACGGGCCCATTGCCCATTTTCATCTTGCACAATCAACAGCAAAAGCTCTTGCTGAGCACTAAGGCAGCAGTGCTCATGCTCTGTCAGCAGGCTATCAACTTGCATGTGTCACAGGATCACAGGACAACTCCATTTGGAAGGGACCTCAGGAGGTTATCTGCTCCAACCTCCTGCACAAAGCATTTCAGCATGCTTCACATAAAACAATATGAAAAATAGGAATTATACTGCAAACTAAGTTGTCTAGAGTTAATTTTATATACTTGAACTGTATTATTCTATTAATTATTAAACAAAAGACAGATAGAGAGAAATGCTCTTATTTTATTCTTTGCCATTCTTTGGCCTGTACCCTTGTTCTTTGCGTATCAGTATTTTCTAATTCAGTGATTTTTAAAGATGAAATCTGTGAAACAAGCCCCTGTAATGTTAAATGCATATAACTTCTCTAATTTTATTTATTGCATGAAAAACATTCTGAAGTTAGATAGTACATTTAGAACTAGAAGAGAAAACATAAGCGTGAGATCTTCTTGCATAAGACGCTCTTGGGATACTAAGGTTCCAGCCATCTAAATCCCTACTGATATTAAGCTACCTGGTTAATACCATAAGCTATTGGGTAAATGGACTCATAAATTTCCTGTAATAATAGGTTCTCAAAAATGAAACAACACAAAAATCTCATAACCTAAATCTTTCCTCCTTCAATTTACATCAATCCTTGATTATATATGATGGCAGGCGTATAGGTACATATGCTTGCATACTTCCCAGAAAGCTGCAACAGGATTGCCACTGTGACAGCTACTAGAAAGCCCCAAAAAGATTCTCTCAGCTATCCACAAGTGTGTCCTGGGCTCAGCAGTAGCAGTCATTTTTATCCTTCGTAGGGACTGGTGCAGTGCTGTGTTTATGACTTCTGGTCTGGGAACAGTACTGATAATACCAATGTTTGTAGCTACTGCTTAGATTGTTTACACTTATCAAGAACTTTCTGA
>WYDI02017915.1:0-41997 GCA_009867235.2 Psittacus erithacus | reverse complement strand
GTTAATCAGCCCCTAGAGAAATCATGGCTTAACTATTCTCAATATCAACTCAAACAATAACTGCATCCATTTCTGGCTTCAACAGACAGAATAGGAACTACAACCAGGCAGTAAATGTGACATTTTCAAACCTTTCCATGCCATTAAAAAATAGCAGGAGACAGAGGTGCCACCAGATCCTTGTGTGCACCAAGCAGCCATGCCTGCTCTGCCCAGGTTCGCTCCCTCTCCAGCCACCTTTTGCCCTGGTCCCAGCCCCATCCCTCCTGTCCCTAACAGTGCTTCCCACACGTGAAACCTCACACCCAGCTTGCCTTAATTACATGCAACACAGGACAGCTGTTTGCTGCTCCCCACCACTAATCAGAGACACTGAAGGGACAGAAGAGAACAGTCTTTTAGTAAGGGGAAAGGTGAAGTTTTCCCAAAACTTTGCTGCAAATGCTTTCAGTACAGAACTGTGTACTTACTGTATTAATAACTTTGTAGAAAATAGATATAACTTACTGCTGTGCCACATATTATGCTCAGGTATTTTGTACCTGCAGGTGAGTATACATTACTAAAAAAATACAGCATCACAAATAAGAAAATGCTGCAGTCATGAGGGTCCTAGACCACAATGTCAGAATGCGAATCCTTTAAAATAAACATTCAGTGCAAATAATTTTCATTTTTGAGGGAATTCTTGACTATGTAATAATCAAACTGGGCTGCTAAGCAAAGGCGCATATACTACATGAATGAATGAGTAAAGAGCAGGCAGGTTCCAGAAAACTGGGCTTTGGTGCTTTCTTTCCCAGAAGATCAGTGATGCCTTATAAGCGATGTTCTCAGTGCATTTAATTTCACTGAAAATTTTAAAAATATTTCTCTTTCTTGCAATTATGTTTAAACAGATACTAGTGGAACATGCACAATAGCTAGCTACAAAGGTATTTCACATATTGAAGGGTATCACTGTACATAATTTTGCCTTGTATCTTGGCTCATCATCCTGTATCACTGAAGGAAGTGAGAGTCATATTCACAGACTGCTCTAAGCCTGCTGCTAAAATTTAACTATAAGGGAAGCACTTCATAATGCAAAAATAGAGACACCCCTACATTTGAAGAACAGTCCTAATGACTTTCCTAAATTTTTAATAGAAATGATCCTGCATCATGTAACAGCCAAATTTATGACTGTATTTGCAGGAAACATGCTAAAGCCAAAAGTAAGCTACTGGGCTTGCTGTCTTTCAAGATAATATATTTGAGTTAAAACACACTATTTTGAAGTCAACACATTTCACAGTGATGTAAATGTTTGAACTGCATTTTCAAAAAAAATTCTGTGCTCCAGAAAGATGTTAACATCTCCCCAGTTACTTCAATTTAGTAAAAGAGAAAAAAATATAGAAAAATAGAAGAGAAATCTATCATTTTCATCCAAAAATGTACTCTCAATATACTCTGCTAGTCAAAAAAACTGCCAGAATGCTTATTTTTATTGTAATTACTGCTGAAAATAATTTTTTTTTATCAGGAAGAGAGTGAAATTGAAAGCTCTTCCTTGTGCCAGCTCTGCAAAATGTAATTTCAACCGTGTTCAAAATTTCAAATTAAAATGAATACTTCTTTTATCACAAATTTTTAATGGGATAATGTGCAAATACACTTACAGAATGAAAGCTCCAATACCTGAGATGGCCACATGCTTTTCAGCAAAAAGTTTCACATTGATCTCACCAACTCACAATTTAAATATAAGTGCTTCTAAAAAGACTCTCTTAAAAGATGATGCTTATTTTAATAAGTAAGCAGTCCCAACAGATCACAAACACCTTATTATAGTGCTAGCAGTGCACTACTGCAAGAAAGTAATTTTATTCCCATTTTTGCCCTTTTCAGCACCAGGCAGAGACAATGAACAGCTCACAATATGGCTGGAAAATATGCAAGTTAAAACTTCTAATGAATCATTGTGGATGCTCCCTGCATATGTTTGGAAATTTGATTATACAAACTGAATATTCTCTATGTTGATTATATTTTTAGTTTATAATATTTCATTCTAAAATACACTAGGCAACCTAAATACACTTATCTAAATTCTTTTATGTCCTTCCATCATTTAAAACCCTACAGATAGGCAATTAAAAGGCATTTCAATCTCTCTTGCTTTGCAACAAAATCAAGTTACAGCAAGAAATAAACAAGATATTATCCAGCTTAAATTTATTCTTAAAGTCCTTAAAAAAAGGCCAAAGAACAGGATATTTCAATAACATTTTCATATAAAAATAAGTACATATTAATATTTCAAAGAACACTATATTCATGAAGCGTTTCCATGCTCATGTTTTAGCAAGTTTAAAATAACTGTTCTGAGGATCCTGAACTCAACCATCTCATGATTGCTGCAACCATGGCTGCCCTGGAGTGTCACATTTCAAACCAGCCCTTCCCTGTTGGTGAGCACGAGGTCAAGCACAGCACCTCTCCTTGTCGGCTCCTCTATTACTTGCAGAAGGAAGTTGTCTTCACACAATCGAGGAACCTCCTGGATTGCTTGTGCCGGGCTGTACTGTCCCTCCAACAGGTACCAGGGTGGTTGAAGTCTCCCATGAGGACAAGAGCCTGTGAGCGTGAGGCTGTACCTGTCTGTCCATAGAGGACTTCATCAAAACAGTCCTCCTGATCAGGCGGCCTGTGGCAGACCCCAACAGTAATGACTTCAACACAGCTCTCCCTCTGATCCTGACCCACAAGCTCTCTGTTGGCCCATCATCCATCCCTAGGCAGAGCTCCACAGTCTCCAGCCAGTCACTAACATAAATGGCTACATCCCCTCCCCATCTGTCCAGCCTGTCTTTCCTAAAGAGCCTAGAACCTTCCATTCCAACATTCCAGTCATATGAGCCATTCCACCAGGTTTCTGAGATGCCAGTGACATCATATATCTGTAGACATGCACACATGTCTAATTCCTCTTGTTTGCTCCCCATACTACGGGTGTTTGTACAGAGGCATCTGAGCCGAGCTCTGAATAAAGCCAACTCATTGGCTGGAATGCCTGAAGTAGCTCTGCACTACTGCGAGCATTCATTACAGGTGCTAACATCTGACTGGTAGTTTTGGGATGGATTGGTGCCCCTCTCTCCCACCAAACCTAGTTTAAAGCTGCCTTGACCAACCAGCAAGTCTCTACCCAAAGCAGCTCTTCTCCTTTGTTGAACTAGCCCCATCAGATGACAGCAAATACCCATACCCAAATTCTATTTGCTTTGCTATCCAGTCTTAACAGGAGGTGCTGCTGAGAAGCTGAAGAAGAATAAATCTGGGTATAACGCAGACTGTGATACTGAGCCAAAATATCTACTCCTAGGTGAACGAAACTCCCACTGAAAATGCCTCAATGGACAATTGAGTCTTTTAGAACTTACAATTCTTATAATTTAAAACGATTCTTCATTTCTGATGTAGTACTTTAAAAATATTCAGTGCTCCAACTCTAGCTGCATAAAGGAAGCCCTGTTGCTCTTCTGTAGCCTACATTCATATCATTGGTATTTATTAACACTAAGACATATTTTATAACATGTTTTACAACACTTAAACTGATGGATTGCTGCATCATGAAGGCATTTGCAGATAGGGTCCTAATGCTCAGTATGACTCAAAGGGCCTTAGAGATGATTCGAGGACATCTAACATTTTCTTCCCTTTCGTTTTTTTGAAATGGTGCAAAAAGTAGCTTTTTATTCCTCATAATGAAGGCATAATCAGAACACCCCCTGAATAAAAGCTTTTTTAATTTTAGACAACTAATATGCGAGATCTTACATCACCTTGACAATAGCCATATGTATCACAACATATGGAAATATATACTATCTGTACTTTAAGTAACAGTTTCTTTAATTAACGGAAATTACACCAGAAATTGTGAAGTTGGTACTACTGATCACCTAAACGAACCTCTTGAATACTGCAGATTGTAAAACTGTCCCAAACTAATTTGTTTGAAACAGAACACATCTCTAAAATATATTATTGAAGAATTCATAGCAAAACTTAGTAAATTCACTTAGAAACCACCTGTTCTATTTAAAATGTAAATATTGTTTCTTCTGCAAATTTTCTAGCTTCAGCTTTCAGACATTCAAAGTTGGGGTTTTTTTAATATTTATTCCCTAGGTAAAATGGTCTTCCCTTATTAAACTGTTGTTCATTTGTTAGTATCTCTGTTCTGTCACTGGATTACCTTTCAATTCTTTGTTGGAGAAATAAAATGGATTGAACTCCCTCATTTTATCAGTACAGTATACTTTTTGCAATTTTAAAACTTTTCAGTTCTTCATAAATGGATTTCCGTTCTGCCTGCTTCTCCAACTAAAGAACGAAAAAATAATTATTAGATCCTTTTGCTTTCTTAAGATTGTGAGTCTGACAGCTTTAATTTCACACTGTATAAAGTGGATTGCTAAATTGATTTGTCTGATACTGGAAAAACACTTTTAATTCTCTTGGTTTTAGATTCCTCCTTGCATCCTTTCACTTTATTAATCTTCTACAATGATTAGTTTCTATTTTATATACTTTGCTATTCACATCCCCTGTTCTTGTCAGAATCCACATACAGTTGTTTCAAATAAATACTTGTCTTGCTCGATCAAGATATTTTTGCTTCCCTTAACTGAATTTTATGTTTGTATTGTGCGCTAAAAGTAAAAAAAAGTACCACAGACAGTTGTCCATACCCAAAGTTGATAATGCACAAGCAAGGTCTGAATATAAGCTTTGTAATAAAGATTGCTAAGGGTTTTAAGGGCAACTGAAAGGTAAAATATTTTTGCACAGGCTGTCCCTGTGCTAATGCATTTTAGGATCAAAGGTAGCCAGCACCTTCTCTTATCTCAAGACATTTCTCCATTTCAAAGCCCTGGTGTCTTACTGTTCCTGACATTACATAGTTCTGAAAATACAGGAGAATATAGGCAATACTCAGACACAACTTTACAAAGGGCAAATTATTATTTGGCAAATTAAAGTTGAGTGTGTTTTATTTTAAACTTTAACCCTTTTTCCTCTTTTGTCAGACCAGATTCTTGCATAAATCCTTGCTCTCTTAAACAAGTTAAACTCTGTTGGACTTACAGTAACAAAACTTCTTTCTGAAATGGTCAGGATCACAGTCTCAGCCTTTTAACTTTCTGTGCATTATCAAGTATATAAACTAAATAAATACAACACTTTTTATCCACACTAACCCTTTTTTTGGTTTTTTTTCCAGTCCTTCCTCACAGTAATAAACCTTTTCCGTATAGTTTCTTTCCTTGGTACAGTTCCAGATTCCTCAGTCTGGTGGGTTGAAAAGATAGTAAAGATGTTTTCACAAAACAGCAAGTCTAGCAATTCTGGCAAACCTCGAACAGAAGAGAGATAGTCAGGGCATTTAGCAGTATCTATTACTGCGACAATACTAGAAAACGTCCACCAACCTAACTAAGAATTGATTTTGCCATCAACATTCTTCCTGGAATATGTTCAAGCAACATTATAGCATTAGACTGCTGACAGAGGAGCAGGAAATTGCATTTCTTTGCTTCTTGATTGCCTCTTACAAATGCATTATGTAGGTGTGCATAGCATACACACCAATATTCACAGAAAATAGCAATATTTACAGGAAGAAATCTAATAACGGAAAAGAAGGCACAAATATTTAGTATATTAATCAGCATGGTTTTGAAACAGGAAATAATTTGTCTTACATTTAAATTTTCAGAACTAAAGTTTTTTTTCTTTTTGACAGATCATTTCTGCTACTAGATCCATAGGTTACGTACTAAGGATAACTGGATGTCTCTAAGTATCTCAAAGGTAAGTTTCCCTTCCACTGGTTTAAAGTACAGACCAGTCTAGGTATCATGACACGATTAAATAGAGAATTATGTTATGAAATTACTCAGTCTTGCAGTCAGCCAAGGACAAACTGTGTTGGCATCTTACCCTTTAACCACAATTGGTTTTAAATAATAAGGACATAGTATCAACATATTATTTAAAAAAGTACAGAAATATAAATCCTAATCAGTTCAACCTAGTGAAACCACTTCTTGAAATCTTCATTTTCGTTTTTATTGACTTTAAGTGCAAGAGTTGCACCTACATCCCTTATAAAATCATTTCTACCATGTATTTTTGAAGTGGTTAGGACCAAATTACCTGATCTTAATCACTTGCACATCTGTAAAACAGGTATAAAATTTCACAGGAAAAGCTTTTTGATAAGGTTGCATCGTTCGCTGTAAACAGCCACGCAGAATAAATCATCGGAGCATCCTACAGCAGGGGGAGCTCTACGACAAGCCGTATGACCTGACATCGCACCGAAGCCAGAAACAAATTATAAATGCACTAGAAGAAAGGAATGCATGGAGGATAGGTACTCGATGAGAGAAAAATTAAGCAAAAGTTTGAAAACATTTTCAAAATATATCTGAGATACAGACATAAAATAATAGTAATTCAAAATATAATGCTAAATACAGAACATTATTGTATGGATTAAAATTTGCTAGAGAACACCATAAAAGCTGTAAGGGAGTTCCTACTTACAACTATAGCCACAGATGGGGAGGAAGTGAAAGTAAAGTCAGTAATAGACATGAAAATCAGTTTGACAGGCCTTCTAAAATAAGAGTTTCAGGTAAACAAGCTCTAAATGCATCACTGAATTCTTTCTTGCAAGGGAAAAAAAAAAGTATTTGAAGTACAAGTATCTTCACTTTCCCAACATGCTTAAAACACCATTTTTTATATCAGTAAGCTACACTAGATTTTGTTGGTGCCTTCACATTGAATTGCAGTTTTAAAATTGGTAACTTAAGCATTTACTTTCAAGACTCTGGTAGCTTTTTTCTGAGCTGTTTTTTGTTGTGATTACTGTCTTGCACACTAATCTTGGCCTTGGGGTCAGATAGCTAAAAACAAATAGGCCATCTGAATGTCTATTTGTTTGTACAATTAGGTAGAAAAATGTGAAATGTGATCAAGTTCTCAAGTTCACAGTCTGGTGAAAGCAAATATTTTACGCAATGAGAGTGGAAAATCTGTCTTCAGCAGATGACCGCAGCTCTCCTGCCCACTGCATTATCATTACTCCTGCTTATAGAGCTAAAAGCAATATAGAGCTACTAAGAAACTGTATGTATCATACTGTCCTAAAAGAAAGAGAAGAAAAAAAACAAAAAGCCCAGAATTTTATCAATGCATCTATCGAAATTAGCAAATACTTGCTGGTAACAATTCATCTGCATCAGTATTGGTTTATTTTTCAAAAAGCAATGTGTACTGCACATGATTATACTACAGAAAGAAGAAAATAGGGAAATGAAGATAAAAGAAATTCTAGAAACAACAGTAACGGAAGGCCTTACGACTTTTTTATTTGAGAGCCAAAGGAAAATAAAGTCTGACCTAATGAAATTCAAGTAACAGTTGTTTCCCACTTTAACTTGGAAAAAAAAAGTCATTTATACATTTCTGGGAAATAAGTAAAATGTACAAAATTGGTGAACATCTTAAGGTAACTCTATGAACAGCAACAAAAATTATGAATAGCAGACATTGTGAAGCGCGTGTAAGAGGGCAATGCCATGCAGAATCTATTTACTAATCCTTCTCACCCTGAAAGCGGCATTTCCTAACCCCAATAGTTGTTAAAAAAGGGTATGGCCACTAATCTTTTTTCCTTTGGCACAGGCTGGAAATTATCAGGTAGTTCTGAAAAGACCACTCTGTGAACTGCTTTGTGTACGTGGGTGAGGAAAGTCCTCGCATGGACTCTGCAGCAAACCAGCTGGCATTTGGAAGCTTATCTGGCTATGCTTCTCCTGGTATGCTCAGCAGTAAAATGTTATCACTGGTTTCTAAAAATATCTGGCATCATTTGAAATCCACTATTGCATTTGACTCCATAATAATCTGCAGCAGTGAATAACATAGACTAATAAAAGTATGAAACTCCGTTTCCTGAATTTCTTTTATAATTTTCTTGAATCTGGATGTATGTTTGCTCTTTCTCTAGGATAGGGTAATTGAAAGGCAGATTACATCCTCTGTAGTTTTTTAATAACTCTGAAAATTACATTTAACTAGCAACCAGAGGCAGTGAGTGGACCCATAATGGTAGAGATGATGGTTTTTTTCAACTTCAGAGACTGTAAAGGATTTCTGCGCAAATCCCAGCTACAAAATTATGACTTTGCAGTTAAGGCTGCAAAGCTTTAGCTTCCTTGCTGGAGGTTTCTTCTGCCTATACTTCCAGTGACTCAGCCAGGATAGCAGGTATCATATCAGGTCGCAGGTATACACATTTTACGCACTTCCAAAATCATAGTTGTACCGAACTGCAGAGAGCAGTTCTGTCACTGAGAGATAAGGTACCACTTTAAAATAGAGTCTGCAGAGCCAAAAAGAGACGTGACATGAACGATAGGGCTAATACGCAAAACACATGTATTTCCTCCTTAAGAAAGTACAAAAAAGCTGTTAATAAAATGAACAAAAAGTAGATACTGCAGGTGCTTAAACTGACCTGCAGAGCACTTGTTGCGTGGGAGTAAAGGACACAGCTCACTGCTTAACTCTGACACAGAGGTGTGATTAGGATCTGGATTTCCTTAGTATCCTCTGATCTTCCTTCCCACCACCCAATACCAGTTTCAAGACAATAAATTCACTGTTAGGAACAGACAAGTAAATTTGGCTTTAAAACAATTTATCATCCCAAAAATTTCACATTAGAATCAGAACAGAAACAATCCCAAAGAACTATTAAAAATGAAATGCTTTATTTCTGTACTGGAGATCAGGATATTCTGAGATTAAAAGCTGGTAAAGAAAGGTATTACTGCTTGCAAAGCCATGGAGTTAAAGATATCAGAGGAATGGCTAAATTCTATGGGTAAATTCTATTTCTTCTCTTACATAGGGGTAAGAAAATCCCAGAGAAGCAGGATAAAAAACCCAAAAACCAAAATACAAAACCATGAAAAAGGCTTATGATACATGCATGTGTGAGAGTGCATGCACGTGAAAGAGAGAGAAATTACTACTTTAAAAATCGCATTTACACCTTTTCAGAACATCAAAGGTAAAGATAAAAAAGAAAATAAACAAGTAACACAACGTACATCCTCAGTTGCTCAAGAAAGTTATATCTGCTAAATAGGTTTAAGAGTGCACCTGAGATAACTTCTTGACCTAATTATCTTTGCCTTCAAGTTTTGGGCTATTTTTCATCAGTATTATTCCAATCAGTTGAATTGTACCAGTTTCTCTGGGATCTTAAATAGACGTAAGTGGGAACTAAGATGAAAAACTTTTTAATTCATTAGGTAATCCATCAAATGGAAATAAGATGGCCTGGTAAATTGCTAGAAGTCTAAGTTAAGGGTAGTAAATTAAATAATTGTCTATTCTTTGGGCCCTTAAGTATGGTCATAACAGATATTGAAGAGTAATTACGATTAGGCTTACACAAATCTGCTTTTTCATTCTGTAACAAACAGAGCCCTTGACTGACTTACCTTTGCTTTAAACATCTAATGAATGCAGTGACTTCAATATATACCTTACGCTTCGGTAAAGGGTGCAATATACAGCAGTAAAAGCATGCTTAGGCATATTGTTTACTTTCTGACCTAAGTTTAAACATCACTTTAGAATGTGATTCTGTGAATCTGATAAGTATGAGCTGGTTTCAGATTTTCCTAGATTTTCTTCTGAAAGTTTGTCTCAATTTTCTAAGATGTACTGTATTCAAAAGGGACAATAACTTTTGTCACATTGGCCCATGCTTGTATTTGTCTATTTTGAGAAGCCTTGTTCACTTCCAGTGAAGAAGCCTAAAATATATTTTATCTACTTACCTCAGCATCAAACAGAATACTTACAAAAAAAGTGATTAAATGTGCCAGAAAGGTAACTGCACATATTCTGAAACTAGTTGCCTTTTCCAGATTACCACCACCATATACTTGAGCCTGCCAAATGCTACCATATGCTGGAACCTGTTACCCCAAGTACACAGAATTGCTGGGGAGAGTACAGATACATGCGCCGCAGGATGCTGCAGGGGTGACAGGTTCCCAAGTGGAAAACTGGCAGTAAGTAGCACACTCACAAAATGCCTAAGATCCACTACTGCTATCTTGTTTCAGAGTAGCATGACTTTGAGATGAAGGCCAAAGCTGGTCTACACTGGTTTATTAATTATTTAATAATTTATTAATTATTATTTCTATTATTTAAACTATGCAAGGTTATTCACCTTTGATGCAGACCTGAAACTACCTCAGAGAACTGTTCATAATCAATATAAATCTAAACATTAAATGTAAAATCTAATCAACCTGTCAGCTGAATCTTTACAAATTAGTGTTGAGAAATGGATTAGGCTGATCACAGTTCAAAAGAAATCTACATCACAAATTGTGTACCAAATCTGGTTATTTTTTCTTTATACTTTTGAGAATATTTAGTTTCTCTGTTGATGTGAATCATTCATAAATGGATCTGTCCTACAGGTATTAGTATCAGAAGTTTAGCAGATTATTAGCAATGTTTCAAAATTCTGCTTCAGAAAGACACTGAAAAGTACAAATCGTTATCTGAATAATTAAAAAGTCTACATAGTTTTAAAACTCTAAACACATTTTCTAGCCAAATTAAGTAATCCTTTTCTGGCTGCTCTTTCTCACAAAAGGTGTACGCAAAGACCTACCAAGTTGACACTGAGGAAAATATATAATCCACTGCTCACACCGTTATCTCCCAGCCAAAGAGCATACTTACACAAATGTATAAAACTAGTACTTGGTGAATCTATCTCCTATTTTCCCTAGGGATCAGTGCCAAGAACACAAGAGTCTAGTTTCGTAATACTGTTATATAGGCTAAAATTTGTTCGTAACATTTGCAGCACCCCAGGTACACATATTACATAAAATATCTAATGAAATCACTTCATTGCCAGCACTGAAAGTTTCACAGCTAGAAATTACTTAATATTTTAAAGATATTACGATCCAAAAGACAAGCAGACAAAAAAAAAATCTTGTTTATTCAACATAATTTAAAAAACATACAATTCAGAGTTATTGTAAAAGCCTGTTAACAACTTTCACTGTTTTAATAACTACTTCAAAGCCTTTTGTCAAAATAATGACAGGATATTCTATTTTCTCCTTCAATATAAATATAATAGCAGCAGTATTATACTATTAGGTATTAGGCCTAAGAATTAAAATATATTGGTCAAATAATGATACAGGAAATACTTGGTACAAAATTAGCAGGATCAAATAAAATTTAACCCAATATGTGAAACTATCTGAAATAATATCTAAATTGGAAGTGACCCTTTTCGTTAACTGCCGAACAATGGTAAGAGCACAGAGTACTGGAGGGGGCACATAATGCCAATATGTAGAAGAGAAGATGCTAGCTTAACTTCAACACTAAAAGCAAATTGCTAATCAGTTGGTAAGAATCTAGAGGATAAGTTGATAATAAGCAGCCAAAAAAGGTTAGAATTTTGCCAGACCCTCATAACTTTCTTTGACAAAGTAACTGGTCAGATATAGGCTGAAAGTAGAAGCAGTAAGTTTCATCTATCTTGATTTTAGCAAAACGTTATGTGCTACTTTATGTGATGTACACAGAAATGACATTGGGATATCTGAACAAGATTCAGAAGCATGTATCATGGACAAAAGTAAGAACAGTTAACAACTTCTATCAAGTTATAAAAGCACATATTGCATCCATCAGTCCAGATTGTCTCATGCCAGATGTTTCCATTAGTGACTTGAAGTAAAGCACAAAGTAATAAAAAGTTGATTTTATAAGTAGAAAAGGAATGAAGACATTTAAGAGATGGATTAGCATGCAAGTGACCTTGATAACCTGGACATTGAGAATAATGGCATTTAAGAAACAAGCACTGTGTAAAATGGTTTTGGAAAATAATCAGAACTACTTAATGCCAAAGAAGAAACTAATATAATGATACACTGCATTACAACTCAAGTTTTATCCAGCAGCAGTCTCAGTGCTGTTGCAGAATAGGAAATTTCACTTTTGCAGATTATTAGCAGAAATTATTATCTACAAGAAATGAGCATTAATCTCATTCTTTAATTTGAACTGAGAAAGTCTCCAGATTAAACAACATGCCAATTTGAGACACAGAAATGTGTAAAACAGTAACCCCCCAACCACCTGGAGCCAGTGAGTCATCACCAACACTCAAAAACTCTGTTTACCACAATATACTTCTGTCATTATGCTTTACACTGGAAAATCTACATAAAACCTGCGTTCTGTGAGGTCCTCTTAGGATAAACTTGTCCAGGCACTAATGTAAAGTGTCCCAATAAGTAAAGATGTTACCAATATCTATACAGACGGGCCATGATTAATCTCAGCAAGGAAAGACCAGGAAAAAAATACAACAGCTTTTGATGGCTCCTCCAATACAGTAAAAATTATGCATCTATTGGTTATTCTCCATGCCCTCCGAGCTTAGACAAGACGTTTGCTTAATTTGGAGCTAGGAGAATTTGGCCCAGATACCTTTTTAAAGATAATGATGGCCAAAAACTGGAATAGATTATCCTGTTCATGGGATATGATACACGACAGGTCAGCTAGGTTATATAAAAATCTTCATAAATTTGGCTGGGTAGATGTGCTCCTGCATCAAACTATCACATAATGACTACTTCAGATACCTTCAACCTTCTAATTCTGGTAGAAATATTAATACCTATTCCATTCAACTTTCAAAATTATTTTGCAGGCAAGCAATAAAAGTTAATTTCTGACTGATACATGTATCTCTTAAAATCTTAAAGCAACATTTGTAAATTGGATGATAAACGGAGCAAATTATTTAGATAATCAGAAGTTATGGAAGGGGAAATAAATGCTGTTTTCAGATTTATGAATGACAACTGTCAACACTTACAATCCCTAAGGGATGTTATCAGCATCATTATTTTTCTGAGCTACTGCATACTTTAGGGACCAATGCCTACTCTGCTAGCTGCTGAAGAGCACAGCAACAACAAACACAATCCCTATCTCAGAAACTTTAGACTCTAAAGGAAAAAGGCAGACAGACAGACGCTGATGAATTAATATAGCCATAAAAACACAGTAAGATAATGAGATAATACAGGTCAGCATGGGAGGGAGCAGGCATAGCATCATCAGAAAGTCACGTAACAGTTCAGATTTTCTGTATGTTGTGGCACAGAGTGGCATATAGCCTAAATTAAGAACCCGAGCAACATTTCTCAATAGAGCAGATTAGCTAACTGACTGAGTGTACATAGGTTTGGTTTACATTCAATAGTCTTAAGGTAGAAGGGGAAAAAAGAGAAGCAGATAGGTAAATTAATTTTTCATTTCCATTTGACTGCTTCTGAAAACTAATACCTTTTTTTGGACTCTTTTCAGACTGTTCTCATGGAAAATTAAAATACTGACTGCCAAGCAAGGCACTGGAGATTTTGATTCTTCCCTCCAGTTTAGGTACATAACTTCCTAGCTCAAAATCAATAGGCATTAGGCACTTAAGCAGTTCTGCACAGCACTCTGGCCAGAAAAAATTATGCTGAGAAAAACGACATAGATCCCATTTATAGATGTGTTAACAGTCTGTATATGAAACTACCCATCCTTTTACCACTCTCATTTTCTCCTTTATTGCATATTTTTAAGATACGCAAATTAAATCTTGTGTTTAATCAACCAGGTAGTAACTTTAGGCTTGGCCTGGATTTACCAAAACAGATAATCTGTCAATTCTCTCAACTATACTGATATTGAATGGATACTACTTCAAAATTCATTATTATATATTAAAGCAGCAAAATAAAAAGTAGTACACAGTGCGAAGGAACGTAAAAATGTGGCAGATTCAACTATACATAGAAAACAAACATATGAGAAAACCATATTTTAATTTCCTCTTTTTATGTAGAAATAGAGAACTTAAGAATGGTTTAAAATAGTCCTCTGACCTTTGCAACTCTCGTTTAAGAAATGCTCAAAGCCATAGTGTTGAAGTTGTAAGATTAAGGCACAGTCTAAAAAGTAATAGGGCTAGAAGGTATTCTAAGAAGCAGGCAAATAAATAAATTGTCCTTAATTTGGAACATGCTTATATGACTTCCTAAATCCCAGTATTGAAGCATATTACTTTTTTAATCCCAAATACATAGTTTCAGACTTAGATTAAATGTCACATAGTTCTTTATGATTGCAGTAGACTCCTAGACTATGTATGGATAAAATAGATGAATATGCTACACTTAGACAAAATTATTTTTCAAAATATAACAATCTGAAGAAAACAATACAAGATGTTTTAAACTCACAATTCTGTTAGCAAAATGCAAATATAGAGAAAAAGTTCCATGCCAAATACTCTTCCAGCCAATTTAAGAAGAAATATAAATTAATTTAAAAATAGAAGTCCATGAGACATAATAGAACAATATGAGGGAACTTCCCTGACACCAACTTACTCATTCTAGGACTACAAAAGTCTACAGAACCCAAGCATACATCCTGCATGTGGTTTTCCTTGGCATTATTTACTGCTGGGAATGTTCCTGCCTGATGAGTAAAGCCTCACCAGTTCTTGTGCAGAGCACTAAGCCTCACAGTCACTCTGGTTAGTACTTAGGATGCAGGATTATGATGGAATTCTTAAAATAATACACAGCATAAAAAGCACAAGGAAGGGGCATTTGCTCTGCAGCCTGCATATTGTTCGTCATACAAAAGAACAGTAATATCTAATTCTGCTAAATAGACAAAATATGGCACTTTCTGAAACCACTATAATGCCTACATAATGCACACTTGGACTGTGCAGAAAATCACTGGTGCAGCATGCTGTAAGGGGTCCAAGGCAGGGGGTTTGGAACCAGATGGTGTTAAGGTCCTTTCCAACCCTAACTATTCTGTGATGCTGTGACTCTATATCCCTAACGATTTTCTCTCAAACCCGTCTTAAAATCCTCACCATTAGGATGCCAATGAGAAAGTTGCCACGGGCCTCAGCAGGATCAGGTTTTACCTAATTTCTTTGAAGAACAAGTTAAGATATTATTCATCATTATATAATCATAATTTGAAATTGCCAAGGCATTTTGCTGTAAAATTTCACTAATAATGTGCTATTCCACCATAATTACAATTGAAATCATATACATCTTAAATCCTCTGAGTCACAGCAGAAGACAGAGAACAGCAGAACTGAACTTCACAGGTTTACAATTCAAAAACTCTGTAAAAATCCCCTCTCTCTTCCATTAATGCAGTTAATTTTTTTTTCAGGGCTGCCTTGAAATGTCAGGTGTTCCCAAGGAAGGAAAAATGTTTCTACATATGAGAAATATTCTACTATGAGAATCTAAATGGGGTCTTTTCAGGCAACAGCACTGCAGATGCTTTTTCCTATATGGCTGTTCAGAGCTGTAATTTCAAAACCTCACATTCTTAGGCTATTAGGTAACTACCTCCACGTCAGTCATTCTCTGTTTCAGTGTAAAGGTGACTTCCATGCAAAACAAGTCATCTTCTTAGATTATTTAAAAAACAGAAGTGATTGCTTTCAGGGATTTTCTTATTTAATGAACGAAATCAGGCTTGACTTATTTTAAACACCTTTTTTAAAGCCAACGTTACTGTTAATTGTTGTTACAACCTGAAGTGACTTCTCTTCAGAGTTTTCTCTTCAAATAACTGACCTTTGGGGTTTATTTAACAAGCATACTTGTTGCCAAGTTACTTCACAAACTGGGCATTTTTATTTCTTTTTCTTGTCCTAGAGACAGCCTTTCAAAATAAATGCAATGCACTCTATATGATTTACATAATTTATGAACTCTAATGCTGTTTCTGAATTTTTAATGAAAAAAAATTTGCCATTTTCTCCAGAAAATTTGTATGGATATATTGATGTTCTGTGGGTACTGTTAAGGCAATTAACTTAATAGAGATTTGTGTGTTCCCATTCAGTCTTATTTCTACTTACGAAGCTCTTGTCTCCTAGCAGAAGTTACACTGCATGTGTTTCATTTACCTGTTAGATACCTACTGCTTTCCTTCTGCTGAGTTTCAGTATGTAATTAAGGTTTAAAATTCACCTTTCCGTTTAAAAAAAAGAATTTTAAGAGAGGCGGATACACAATTAGAAAGATTATAGAAAGTAACTTGCCAATAATTGTTCCAGTTTTCTAACAGCTGCAGATGTGCAAATACGCATATTTACTGTTATCTTGCAGCTTTATACCATACAAAAGTGTGACATTAATTGGCACATTTTTCTACAAGGCTGCAGTATCTCTGCAAATTTCCATAGGAATTTCATTGTTCTTTACCACTACACAGCATGGCAAGACTTCAAATATCTTTCTAAAACTTCAGCTGAAAAAAATACTGTGCAAGGATCTCAACTTTTACTTTTACCACCCATTTCCAGCTTTTTTGGGGAAAACATGAAAACGCAATGCACTGCCAAGCCGGTTTCCTGGCTGCAGCTGCCTGCTGTAGCAGGCAAGCATGGATGGGTCACAGTGGGGCTCTAGGGTGGGAGCCCTCACGACTTGGGAGGAAGAGGACCAGCTGCTTGGGAAACAGAGCCTGCTCCAACAGCAGCTCTCCTCTCCTTTCTCACGCAGCCACACACAGAGCTCTTAAGGCTGCATCCAGTCATTTGACAGTGGTATGTCGGACGATGGCTCTGCGTGGGCTGAGTGGTGACTATCACTATAGAGGCTGATCCCTTTAAACAGCAAGTTTGCTACCCCCAAATCCTTGCTGGCAGTAGCCAGGGAAGTTCATCTTTCTGTGGCACACAGCTCAACTCACCAGCTGGAACTTATTACAGTCTTTGCCCTGGAAAACTTATTACAGTCTTTGCCCTGCAAAGACAAATCTCATCTGCACTACTGAGAAGCAAACAGCAAATACAAAGTTTTGTGTGGGGTTTTGTTTTTTGTTTGTTTGTTTGTTTTTTTATGTATTTATTTATTGTGTGGGTTTTTTTGTTTTTTTTTTTTTAAATCTAGCATTTTTACAGACCAATTTTTTTTTTCACATTTTTCATCCCTCAGATTCTGTTGATTAAAATGTGTGATGTTACCCCTGTTCCTGTAGTATTTTTATGTAAAATGAAGGTTTTGCTATAAACTACATATGTAATTAGATATGTTCCTCTTTCCCAATCTCCTTTACCATTCAAATTTTCACTGACTGCAACATACATCAAACTAGGAATTGTTTATCAATGGTTTCCAAGCAACTTACTCTTTCCAACTTCTCTAGGAAATCAAACACCCAATCCCATGCAATTTTCACAACAAAAAACTTTGATAAACAGAGTGATAAACATTTTACTGTGGTTAAATAAGTATGTTAAAACAAGTATTTGGTTAGAATCAGCAAGAGTCTTTCCACAGTGTATGTTTTCCTCTAAAAATGGGAATATCTGGCGACGGCATATTGCAGAATCTTTTGAAGGAGAACTTACAGACTGGGACTTTCCCCCCTCTTTGAGGTTAGAAAAAACACTGCTATGTGAACCAATTACTTGCCTCTGATGCTAACCCCCTTCACAAACACTTCTGCCAAGCCTTCAACTCCAGCCACAGTTCCCTCATTTTTCAGATTCCCAGTTTCTGTTATTTACTCAGGACAGCTCATTTCAAAAACTAAATGACTGGTAAAGTCAGACAACATTTAGACATTAGAATTCCTTGGATATCTCACATGTAGAAGCGTACAAAAAATATGTTACAAAATGTACAAGTTCAGGGACTGCAGAGGCTACCTGCTCCAACAAACTCTGTCAATGCCAGTTCAGGGGTCCCTTCAAAGCTGGAAATGCATTTACCCCTTTTTTATGAGGTGAGCACTAATGCAGCAAGAACAGCTTGTAAGACATCCAAAACATATCAGTAGAACTCTTACTACAACCATTCAATGAAACTCAACCCAAAGTTGAGTATTTCCCAGTTCTCGTCTCATTCCTTAGCGTGTAGGGCCATTTCCTTACTAGTAATCTCACATTACAGTTACAAGGCACTTCTTCAGGGGCTATTTGCTGTGGGTTTCCATAAAATATTTTTAATATTTTTAATAATGTCACCCTTTCACGTAATTTTTCCTAATATAGCAAAGTAGACTTTTGAAAAGCTTTCAAAGTAGACTTATCATAATAAGGTTACATATTCTTAGTGTATATAACATGATTAAGAAATTCCTAAACAGTGTTGCTTAAAGTGCCAATATTTTCTGAGTAAGAGCAAAACTATAGATATAATGTAATTAAAAAGTTCATCTACACACATACAAACTGTGGAGCACAGAGGCATGATAGTAGGAGGGGGAACTGCAATAGTCCAGTCAGAAAAACGGAGCTGTGGCAGCCTCACATCTATGAAAATACAAAACCTAAGATTACATGCAAAACTGCGTACATCACTACACTGTATATAAATGCTTAAGTGAAAAAATGCTACTTCCTCCCATAAAAGAAAACTCAAAAGAGAAACTACTTTTTTTTCTCAAGACTAAAAATCAATACAGGAGAACAGTAGAAAGCATTAGCAATAAGCATTCATGTTGTTGGCAATTTTAGTACATGACTAACTTACTAAGTATGAATTATTTACACTTTTTTTTTTTTGGTAGTTATTAAAGGAGAAAGAAGCAAAAAGAATGTGCTGAATCTGATCTTTTGTGGATGCTTTCGTCTGAACTGTAGAGGAGTTTTCTGTCATTAATAGCCAGCTGCACATGCCGATATAATGCCAGACGGGTCCTGCATCATTAAGCATTACTGAAACAAGTTACTGTTTATCAGCTAATGACCCAGGAAAATAAATTCTTGGAAAAATGAAACAGTTTTCTTAAAAGACAAAGTTGTATTTAAGGAGTAACTTGATGGTCATTATTTAATTCCATTAAAAAAAGTAAATGCATAAAATGCTACTTTTTTGTGCAAATTATTCATATATGGGAGGGACAAAATCTATTACGAGTCTACATTTACATCTCAAAGGAAGTTCTTTTGACAAAACTATCAGCACTGTTGATAGTTAACATTCCTTTAGATTTAAGATGTTATTTTTCAGCTATTAATATCTTTGCCTAAAATTATCCATACAGTCAGAAATTTTTCATGCTTGATGCAAATCCCAGGGTAGTTCATTACTGACATAGCATTTTTGTAGAATAAGATTCTGAGCTCTCATGCAACGGGTACCTAAACCCATTCACAGCCTTCACACATGATCTCTGTAGGTACATCTCTCAATTTTTGGGGATACTTAGCTCTGAACTTTGAATGTAAATTAAGAAAGAGTATTCACAACTGCAAAAGAACAATTTGAATAGCATGTGGATTACAGTTTATACTATTAAAGTCCTAGAAATGCTGGATAATTATCTCTGGATACTTCAAATTAATTACATCAGCGGACACTTCTTCACACCTCAAAGCCCCATCTGTAGAATGGATCTAGCGTTACTTCGTCAGTAGGATGACACAACTCATACTTTAATCTTTGTAAAGCACCCAGATGCTTGACTAAAAAAAATACATGAAGAAATAGGCTGTCTCAAATCTGGCACAGGTTTTAAATTAATTTTGAGAAAGAAGTGCAGGGCTGTCTACTGAACAAGAAATACTGGGCAACTGCCAAGGCAGTGAAGGAATAAGGTGTTCTGAGGAAACTACAGTATTCCTTCATACATTTGGAACAAGTAACTTGCACATGTACGAACGCCAACCTTAAATACACCATATGATGCAATTCACCAAGACTGTAGTATTTCCTAACTTTTGTATTCTTCAAACCTTCTTGTTTTTAACAAGATCATGTTTGTTTCCACATAACCTCATAAACAACAGCTTCGCTTTTTGCTACAAGTGAATTTTATATAGTGCTAAATTTATTCTAACAGCTGCATCTGAAATCATGCCTTAGTACCTTCTGTTATATTTAATAGGAGGAAACGGGGATTGTATTAGAAAGCCTCTTTGCAAGTACTCCTTCTGCACGCGCATATGTAACTGCTTATTTCCACATCCCCAGCATTACACTTTCTGAATAGCTGGGATTTTAAAGGCAAGAAATGGGTATGGTACAGACGGAAAGTTTTTTAAAAAATTTTAAAGAGCTATGTAAAAAATTAACTCTAAATCAGATTAATAACATTATATCTCACCATACAGAAGTACACAAAGTCAGGATGGACGATAGTTTGTACTGACACGGCCTTCGAAAGTGGGGGTAAAAGGTTTCTGGCTTTATATGTCTACTCCCACCCATACCTCTGTCAGACGGGAAATAAACCAAATGATAAGTGTTTTTCCTATAATGTAAATGCCAAGACATAAAAAATTAAATGGGAAAATAAAATTTTGACAACAAAAATTTTTAAAACAGTAACAAGAAAAAAATACGAACAAAAATATTTATCTTTTCTATCACACATTTGAACACAGACAAATAAAAGACAAAGAACTGTATGATACCCAGAAATTATTTTTTTCAGATATCCTCAATGATCTTATCCCAAAGAAGGTAAATCAAGGTTACAGGCTGACAGACAATTACTACCATCCTCAAAGATTATTTTTTTCTTTTACATAAGACATAATTAAAATAGCAAGATCATAAGCAGCCTCTGTTTTCAGTGAGAAGCTGGTAACATCAGGCAACAGTATTCAGTATTCCCTTACCAAGTTTTACAAATCTAAATTTCAGTGAGCAACCAGTTGAGACAAAATATGATTTGACATAACATAATCTGGTAAGATCTACATTCCAAGAGAAAATAAAAGGTACTACTCCATAAAGCAAGCTGTTTCTACTTGGGGGATTCCGTGCCGAAGGATGCTGGTAAATGAAAAAGTCTACATAGCTTCCAGAGAAGACTGGACAAATACTTAATGCTGAAAATAAATGGAGGCTGGGAGAGTACTTGTGTTAATATCATACTGCGCTTTCTCCTGTGGACATCTGTTTACAGACAATACCAGTCTAGAACTACCCCTGGTTTCAATTATTACATCCACTCCTATTGTACTGTTAACACTTACAAAATATAGCTTGAGTGCATACAATAAACTTGAATAAAACAATTTTATCTCAAAACAAATGACACATAGCATGATCTAAAGAATTAGAAAAAAGTTAAGCTCCAGGCCCCACCATCATTTTGTCCTCTGTGTGCACTCCTCTCTGTCTTTGCATTTCCACCCCACCTCTGCCCCTGCATTTAAATTAAACTCTTTGAGGCAGGGATTATTTCATGCTATGTCGTTTAATGATGACTATCATGAAAAAAAACCAACAACCTTGAACTTGATTATAATCTCTACACCCAACTGTAGCAGGAAAGAACAGGTAAGACATTTCTTAAAAACAGACACTGTCAGAGAAAAGTGGTTCTGGCGCTTCCATTTATCTCTCTGCAAATTTGGTGGACACAAAGGAACATTATTAACTACCTTACTAAAATACATTTTGGTATTCTCACAGGAAAGACAACATGAAATCATTTGCTATTAAAATCAAAATAATCTGGAAAATCCAGAAATAAAAGGGATAAAGAGATAAGGAATAAGTAAGGAAATAAAAAGAAAAAAAAAAATCTTAATTTTTTTCATGTATGAAATATTTTGACAATCTGTTCATGTAAATATAAAAATGTATTTAAAACAAGACAGTTCCTGATTTCTCTCTAGAGTCGTGTCCATCATCCAACTAGGTCATTATTAAATAAAATGACAGTAAGAACCTTAGAACTGCAGATCCAAGTTTAGATCTCTTAAGACAAGAGAAAATCATTTTCATACTTATGGAATATGGATGTTGCATGTTACACACTTCTTTTTTCCTCATAAAGTGACTTCTAATTCCTATAAACAGAGGAAGGTACATGTTCTATGCTTTGCAAGACTGGGGGGAGAAGGAGTACAGGAAGGGAGGAAGGAAACAGTGAAATTCCTGCAGTTTAAATAAGAACTAAAATACACTTTTTGCATTTAGGTTAGAAGCTGTCTTGTATCTTCCTAGCTCCATCACTGACAGTCACAGAAAATCAGTATGTCCTCAGGGGAGATCTGGGGGATATTAAAACTTCAGATTTAGCTATGATCTTCCCACATGAACAGTCACAGAAGATAATCTTGTGGCTTACAACTTTTTGTGGTCCTTCCCCAATCTAGACTTGTGCAACAGAATCATAACCAACGACAACTGGTGTCAAACATATCAAGCAGGATGCCCAGAATAAGGCAGAATTGAACATAGCTGTCCTTCACTATTTGAAAATTCTCCATTAAGCTCTGACACGGAGTCCTTTCTGCAAGACACTCTATTAGGCTCGGTGCTTCATATCTGCTCATGTCATATTGCATATAGTGGTAATATCCTCTGCTATAAAAAAGCACCAAAATTAAAATACCAGGTTGACATTACAGACATTTCACTATTTCCTCCAAAGGTGCTATGTTTTATATGAGAATAAACTTTGTTAATAGTTTCATCTGCTACAACACAAGGATTGGTTTGTTTGTGGTCTTTTGTGTTTGTTGTTGTTGCTTTTTGTTTTGCTTTGCTTTCTCGTGTTTTTTTGATGCTTTTTTTTTCTTCAGAAATATACTTGTAAATATGTTGTTTTCAGTTGTATACTATATTGTTTGAAAGTGTTGGCAAATCTTCTCAGGTTTTATCTTTTCTTTTTGAAATAATGAAATAAGGATAAATGTAAAATAAACTTAAAACCAGAGCATTAGTATTCTGATGACTGACAAACAGGACAACTCATGGAGCACTGAAAAGTGATAGGCTCTTTTCCAAGTATTGTGTCACGTTATTTTTTTAATCCCTCCAACAATAACACTTTGTATAGACCTTACCTTATGTTCCAAGTTAGCAGTGCAATAAACAAGCAGTGAGAGAAATCCATGGTAGATAGACCTGTACCCCTTAGCACCGTGGGAATATATTGCCACTTTTGAGATTTATAGGCCCCCTCAAATTTTACATTAATGTATTTCTATTGCTAATAACCTTAGCTTGTATCTGTTGAAGAAAACCATAATGCAGGAAGTTACTTCACAGTGGAACACCTTGAAGAAACATAAATCTCAGCTCTTAACAGCAGTTATCAAACTTTGGTTGAGCAAAGACTCTGTTTCCGCTACATACCTATATAAAGTGATAGGTATGAGGCCCTCACAGTGATAGATGAGGGATAGCACTTTTTTTCTCTATAATTTTTTCTGCTTCTATGAATATTGCAAGAAAACCATGTGTGACCAAAGACGACAAATACAATTTACGGAAAATTTTAAAAATAAGTATTTTTTTAGTGACTAATATGCAAAAATAATAAATCATACAGCAATTCACAACACAAATTGAAACTGCATTACTCTTTCTTTCCTAGTTTTAGCAATATTATTTATTGCTAATATCAGTATCCAATATCAACCTTTTCTAGTTGATGTGGATGCAGAAGCCTTCCTTACATCTATGTATTGACGTAAGTATCTATACCATTTTCTCAGGGGAAAAAAAAAAGAATTAAAAAATACAGCCAGATCTTCCTACCTACACTCCCAGAACAACTTCAGTATCCTATCAGTTCCATAGAAGAGTTAGGTAGCCCGATCCAGGTCTATCTTCAAGTAATTTTTCTTCCAACTATTTCTTATTTCAAAGAGACTGTAATATGTGGTGCATCAAAACTAAGCAAAAGGTCTTGGTCTCCCTCTCCAGAAAAAAAGCTAGCTATATGCACAGTTAACAAATTATAATGGTCAGCCTCGAGTTTGATAATCTACAGACTTACTTATATTTGACTACTCCCTCAATGTATATTCTTATTGATAAAGTCACTTTTGTTTATTACCTGGAATGGGTTCTAAGTGAAAAGCCAACCCTGGAGGTTTCTGTGGACTCTTATCTACTGTCTCCCATCTTAAAATATGTGCATTTAAAAAGGCCAGGTTAAATCCAAAATAACAAATTCTGAGACGAAATTTAGTGGAAAGTCAAATATTTGGATTGGCATGAAACTTTTTTGTAAAATAGATCTTAAAGTATTCAAGCCACACTGCATGTATAGATTTGTTAAGAATTATTAGTGTATGAAAACAGACGCCAGGGTCAAATTTATATGTATTCAAAAAAAATATTTATTTTTCATTATTCATGCACACGACAGGCTCAACAAAGAAGCACCTCTTATAATAGAATTACTAAGATTTAATCTATAAGATTAACAATTGGCTCTGAAAAGAATACATGAAAACAGTGTACCTTAAGAACCCTGCTGAAGCACAAATTCACAGGGGAACAATTAATCCAGTATTTTCAAAATGATATCAGAGACTTTGTTACTGAGATAACACTACACTTTAAATGGGTATTATTAAAACCATAAAAATTTAGGATATTTAATATCTTGCAAAAAATGTAGTTTCAAAATTATTCTGAATGTTATTAAACAGACAAGTGTTTGCTTTACAACAATAACTATCCTTTTACAGAGGACATTACCATTAATAAGTACACCGTAGCTCTGATGAGTGTGAGCCTCAGGTCTTCCACCACACACCAACTGATACAGTTGAATGCTGGGCTGTGGGGTGTTTTGGGTTTTTTCCTTGCTGCAATATAGCAGCTGAAGACTAGAGAATCTCAGAGAACACAGCAGCACAGTGTCAGTATGCTATTTCTCCTATACAGGAGGAAGATCACTTCCAGGCAGTAATACTAATGGTTCTCAGTGTAATGTTTAACACAATAAAATAAGCCATTATCTTTGGTTCTTATTCCTAAAAGGCAAAATATTTTTCCTCAGAAATTTGTTTTGACATTGAAAAGCCTGCAAACAATCAGTTTACTAATCGTAGGGGGATAGCGAAAATATAATTCCAGAATATTACATTAAATAAAAAGCTATCCAGACACAATTTTTAAATTTGCAACCTGGAGTTGGATACATACTCATTAATAAATATCTTGACTTCAACAGACATTTGGCAAGCTCAACTCTCGTTGACTTCTATCCATATTCTCTAAAATTAGAAATTGATGATTGCACTGGTTCCAAACATCAACTTCTGTGCCAGCAAGTGATGATTTATTGTAGCTTATTTAAAAAAAAAAAAAAAAAAAAAAAAAGCTCTTACTTATTTTGGGGTTGTATTTTGTGAGGTATGGGAAGGTGGGGCACCTGGATTATTTTAAATGCCAACCTCATGAAGTTCAACAAGGCCAAGTGCAAGGTCCTACACCTGGGTCAGGGCAATCCCAGGCACAGCTGCAGGCTGGGCAGAGAAGTGATTCAGAGCAGCCCCACGGAGAAGGACCTGAGGGTCCTTGGGGGTCACAGCCCAGAAAGCCAACCGTATCCTGGGCTGCACCAAAAGGAGTGTGACCAGCAGGTTGAAGGAGGTGATCCTGCCCCTCTACTCTGTTCTCATGAGACCCCACCTGGAGCACTGTGTACAGTTCTGGTGTCTTCAAGATACGAAAGATTCGAATCTGTTTGAGCAAGTCCAGAGGAGGGCCACGAGGATGATCAAGGGCTGGAGCACCTCCTGTATGAAGACAGGCTGAGAAAGTTGGGGCTGTTCAGCCTGGAGAAGGGAAGCTGAGTGGAGACCTCACACCAGCCTTCCAGTATCTGAAGGAAGCCTGCAAGCATGCTGGAGAAGGACTTTTCATAGGGACTGCAGCAACAGGTGAAGGGGTAATGGGTTCAAACTTTAACAGGGGAAGTTCAGGTTAGATGTAAGGAAGAAGTTCTTTACTGTGAGGGTGGTGAGACACTGGCACAGGCTGACCAAAGAAATAGTAAATGCTTCATCCCTGGCAGTGTTCAAGGCCAGGCTGGATGGAGTCTTGGGTGACATGGTTTAGTGCAAGGCTACCCCTGCCTATGGCAGGGGTGTTGGAACCGGATGATCTTAAGATCTTTTACCACCCAAACCATTCTATGTTTCTATGATTCTCTGAAATTCCTATTTTTTAACCAAGATTTTTCATTCATGATTTCACCAGATAAAAGTTCCAGATAAGAAAGAAACTGCAGTGAACGAAAAAAGTGAGAGAATCCCACCCCACGTCTCTGTGGAATAAGAGGCTAATACTTTCTTAAATGTTTCTTCTTAAATGACTGCTACTAAGCGTAAAATATGGACTGTACGGAAACACAGGAAAACCAAAGTAATTCTCTGCAATTTTCCCAGTCTGTCTCAGTGTGTTCCTCTGCCATCAACAGTGCCAGTGTTTGGAAAGGCATGACCATGTGTATCCAAGGCTGAGGAAAAAGAATGACTGGCCCTTTCAGTGGCAATACATATTTCAATCACCTTAAACAAAAGAATTTAATGCCAAAGATGTAAACATTGACTTGAACCCTGTAAGCAATTGTTACAGAAAAATAAGTGGGAAGGCAGAGTGAAACACTAACACTACATGATGTTTAATCACTTTATAGTTATAAAAAAACCCCACCTCACTCAAAAAAATATCAGTGTGAAGTCTGGATTCTACAGTTACCTCACACTTACCTCATACTTTTCAAAGATGCTTAAGTAGGCCATTTGAGAACTCTGATGCAGTTTTTTAGGGCTGCTACTAGAAATTAAAGAGCTATTTAAATTGCCAAAAAGTATTTTTGATAGAAGAGAGTATGAAGTATGCTTTTCTCCTATAATTACAGTAGTTTGTGATATACCTTTTGAGATAACCGCTCTCAACAGAAGTCTGTCAGAGACAACAACTACTTTTGTGGTGCTTCTGCAAAGTGATTTTTTAACACTGGCACAATTCTCTCATTACTCACATTTACTACTTGTTAGAATCTAAGATTATTTTAGAGAACTTCTGGAGCATCATCATCACATCTAATTCTTTTCGTAACCTTTCATAATTAAGCTTTCCCCTAAAACTACCTTGAGTTTTTGAGTTTCAATTGTATCCACCGTCTTTCAAACCCTTCAAATTAGGATTCTGTTTAATATTCAGCCAAAACAGATTCATGCCTACTAGAAAGCTTAAGACCATTTGCAACAGTAGATTTTAATTATCTTTATGTATTCCTTGTAGCAGTGCAACCTTTTATCTTATTTCCAGATCAATAAAATTATTCAGTAGTTAATGTGATCAGTTATGCTAAATTGTTTTGGCTGTTTGTTCAGGCTTTTTTTGTTGTTGTTGTTTATTTCTGCTTGACTGCAGTGAGTACACCAGACCTTGTTTATCAGAAAGTTAGTTCAGAAAATCTGCCCATGATTCTCTTTTTAATAAGATGTAAATGTCAAAGTCAAGGGGTTAAATCATGACACAGCAGAATTGAAGTCTAATGGCATTGAAACAGGTGTCTGATGTGTGACAAAGTCAAAGATATCATTAGGACTAGAGAAAGAGGAGAAGAGCAGTCACATGGATCCTTAAGAGTGATATGAGTAACATTACTGAGAATAATAGCTGCTGACTTCTCCATGAAATTATCTACAGCAGAGCCGGATTATGAGGTACTGAAATAGTACTAAGAGAACACAGAACTGACCTATTAATCACATACAGAGCTGAAAACCCCTACCGGGTACTAAAAGCCTACTTCTTCTCACCAATGAGAATGTAACTCAACAGAAACTTTCTGATATTTATAGTCACAGCCTAACACAGAAGTAGGGTATTTGAGAGAAAAATCATAAAATAAGTATTTTGAAACTTCTGCTAAAGAAATTACACCTTTATTGATTTAAAAATAAAAAAGAGAAAAGACAGTAACAGGTTTACTAGCTTATAATTTCTGAAAAATAAGTTTCTAAAGAATCCACTACCATTACAAAGCCCTTTTTATTAGGTTCCAGGAACAGTCATCATGTTGGCAGTCTTGTATGTACCATTATCAGTGTTCTATAATGCTTACAGCAAGCTGCACAGCAAGCTGCGCAGCAAGAACAATATAGAAAAAATGTAGCAGTTACCAATTTTGTCTTCTGAAGATAAAAGTATGCCATAGGAAGTATAAATAAGTGATAATAGCACCATAAAAGTATTGAAAATAGCTGCATAAAGTGAAATAAAATGCAAATGAACAACAAATGTAACATTACTGAAGGAATTAAAATGGTGAAAGCATTCTCAAACATGACACAAAGTTTATGCTTGGAAAGTTATCTGGAAGTAGTTGAACAGGCATCTTTTAAAACATCAACTATCCTTTGTCTGTAGTGAGGAAAAGCAAAAACAAGATATTGCCTGATACACAAGCTAAAACAAAATAGAACTTATTGATATAATTGAATGAGATAGGAAAAAACCCACTATGTCTGTCACTGTACTTCAGATATTACACTACTCTCCTGACAGCATAAGCACAAAGGAACTAAACTGATATAAAATTTCACCCAAACAAGGCATGAATAATGTAAGAGAAAATTAAGACTGTCAGTGAAAAATATCCAAGTTAGTAGTATCTGTTTAGCATGATAGCCGAAAAGGCTACTATATTTCTTTTAGTTACTTAGCTTATTAGAAATCATTAGAAATCATAAATTTCACAAAAAATAGCATTTTGTCTGGATATGCACTTCAATATAGAAGATCTTCAGCAGAAATAATAGAATTATTAGATCTGTGATGCATATATATTAAGCACATTGTATACTTCATATTGTATTTAACAGATTATTACATTGAGACTATTTTGTGGGGTATGGGAATACCATAAAATTTCAGGCTAAACACATTTAAATAACATAGCAAAATTGAAAGTTATCATCAAAGTTATACTCAATTGTAGGAAGCAGTTGTGCTCCATTGTGTGCTAGTTTTTTGATCCTAGTGAGATATGATTCCTGTGTATTTAAAGATTATCATATTACCTAAAAAGGAAAAGGGAAAAGAAGTTTGCAAATAACACTGCTGACGTAACTAGATTTTTGATTCAGCTATCTAGTTAAAACAATTAAAAATCAGTTTGCATTAGTCATAAATTATTTTTAATCTAGTTTTCCTACTGAGATGAAAAACCTACTAAGATAAGAAGCTGATGCTAAAGGCACCATCATTTCTTAAGTAGCTCTACCATGAGAAAGTATTTAATTGCTTCTGCTGTTTGCAGATTGCCCTATTCACCTTGATATAGAACTACTACGGTAGCATTCCATATAAAATATACCAGCTCAGAGTAAAGGACAGAAATAAAGATGCATAAGATTACTATGTGGCCTAGCATTTCGGGCATTCTATAGGACTACAGAATGGGAGACAACTTAAACATAAGTCTCTGCATCCTTGGTGATACTTTTGGTAGACAGGATGCCACCAAAACCATAAACTCTCATTTGAGCTTTGCAGGCTGCCCCACCACAAAACTACATCCTTCTATGCACCACTTGTTTACATGCTGAAACTATTCACACAATCTAAGCCAAAATTGCTATGGTATTGACCAAAATCACATTTTCAAAGAATGCTGTAGTTTGTAAAATCAGCTTAGGTAACTTCGTACAAAAGTTTTCCCATAGTATCAAACCAATGTTCAAAGATTTAAATGACTTTTTGAATCTTCCTGAATCTATTATTCAATGAATAATATATTTTGTTGATGGTTTCATCAGCCTCACTTTCCTTCTTTTAGTAACCTTAAAAAAAGTAGCTGCTGACTAGCAATTTATTTTCAGACAGGTAAATAATGAATATGTTATTTTAAAAGGACAATATAGTGAAAATAGAGAACCCAAATGGGTATAAAGATAATGTAAAAGATACTTAAGCACTACATCTACACATTATGCATACTCCTTATATTACATATACAATACAGGAACCATTTGAAATACAACAGTTTCATCTCTAAAGCAGTTCTACCAGATCGCTGTTACCCAAAGTTTAGTTCTCAGAAATGAGAGCTGGCACTACTTAGGTATTACAGAAAAATAGAGCAAATCCCACAGAGTATCTGGATCTTTCAGAGGTCTTTCAGAAATACATATGAACATGATTCAAACTCTTAAAGTGTCAAAAAAACAAAACAAAAAAAGTCTTAAGTGAATTCATTCACTCTGAAGAAACTAAAAACTAGAAGGAACATTCTGGGTAATATGCTCTAATTGCTCTTCTGTCACAGGTTCCAGATCATACAAACCTTTTCACAGCTATTTTTACATGCAACAGTCAGTTACTTTCATGGGTTTCTCCAGTGTAGTACTGGAGGGGTGTTTGACAGCCTCCCTTGTCTGAAAGAGTTTAGAAGCACGCTTTATTTCCAGCCTGGAGGTCCAAATGGCCAATTAAACTCAATTGATTTTTTTCTATTTTGCAAACACAGCTCTAACAGAGGAATATTAGAAAACCTTACAGAACTGTAGCTAAATTTGACTAGCAGATGTTGGTTTAACTTGCATTACTGGTCCAATCTGGGACAGGTACTGTTTAGTATCTTCATCAATGACACAGATGGTGGGGGTTGAGTGAACCCTCAGCAAGTTTGCTGATAACAAGTTGAGCAGTGTGGTTGACACACATGAGGGATGGGATGCTATCCAGAGGGATCTGGAGAAGCTCAAGAAGTGGGCCCATGTGAACCTCAGGAAGTTCAACAAGGCCAACTGCA
This sequence comes from Psittacus erithacus, assembly GCA_009867235.2. Lineage (NCBI taxonomy): Eukaryota > Metazoa > Chordata > Aves > Psittaciformes > Psittacidae > Psittacus > Psittacus erithacus. The sequence goes on along the minus strand of WYDI02017915.1, from coordinate 11,262 downwards.
AGGTCCAGCAACTGGGCTGCAGCAACCACAAGTGTCAGTACATACACAGCAATGAAGGGATTGAGAGCAGCCCTGCGGAAAAGGACCTGGGTTACTGGTGGATGGCAAACTGGACATGACTCAGCAGTGTGCACTGAGCCCAGAAACTGTCATGGTTTAAGTCCAGTCTCTCACTCACTCCTCCCTTTCCTCCTCCTCCCCCCCGCCCTGACTCCTGGAGGGATGGGGAGGAGAATCGAAAGAAGTAACTCCCACGGGCTGAGACAAGAGCAGTCCAGTAGCTAAGGTATAACACAAACCACTGCTGCTGCCACCAATAATAATAGTGATAAGGGAAATAACAAGGGAAGAGAATAAAACCGCTCACCATCCACCGACCGATACCCAGCCTGACCCAGCAGTGATCTAATCCTTTCGGGTGACTCCCAGTTTACATACTGGGCATGACGTGCTGTGGTACAGAATACCTCTTCAGTCAGCTTGGGTCAGGTGCCCTGTCTCTGCTTCCTCCTGGCTTCCCTTCCTACCTGGCAGAGCATGAGGCTCACAAAGTCCTTGGTCAGAGTAAACATTACTGAGCAGCAACTAAAAACATCGGTGTTATGAGTGCTGTTCCCAGGCTGAAAGTCAAAACCACAGCACTTCACCAGCTACTAAGAAGGAGAAAAATGACTGCTACTGCTGAACCCAGGACAGAAACCCAACAGTGTCCTGGGCTGCATGAAAAGGAGCGTGGCCAACAGGTTGAGGGAGGTGATTCTTTGCCTCTGCTCTGCTATGGCGAGACCACACCTGGAATACTGTGTCTAGCTCTGGAGTCCTCAGCTCAGGAAAGACATGGACCTGCTGTGGCACCATCCACAAAATTATCAGAGTGCTGAAAAACTCTCCTATAAAGGCTGAGAGAATTCAAAACCTTTTAGCAGCCTTCCAGTATCTGAAGGAAGACTACAAGGATGCCAGAGAGGGACTCTTCATCTTAAACAGGGGAAGCTCAGATTAGATATAAGGAAGAAGTTCTTTACTGTGAGGGTGGGGAGGCACTGGAACAGGTGGCCCAAAGAAGCTGTGAATGTTCCAGCCCTGGCAGTGCTCAAGGCCAGGTTGGACAGAGCCTTGGGTGACATGGTCTAGATTGAGGCATCCCTGCCCATAGCAGGAGGCTGGAACTGGATGATCTTAAGGTCCTTTACAACCCAAATCAGCCTGTGATTCTATGATTCTGATTTAGCCTGGAGAAGGTTTTGGGGGAGACCTTACTAGGGCCTTTCAATACTTAAGGGCTTGTAAGAAAGATAGGGACAGACCTTTTAGCAGAACTTTTAGTGGTAAGTGGTAATGGTTTTAAACTAAGAGAGAGTAGATCCAAATAAGGAAAAAATATTTTACCACAAAGGCAAAATTTTTAGCACCAAGTTGCCCAAAGAGTGGGCACATGCCCCCGTCCTTGGAAACATTCAAGGTCAGATTGGATGGGGCTTTGAGCAACCTGTTCTAGTTGAAGATGTCCTTGCTCTCTGCAGGGCTGTTGAACTAGATGACTCTTAAAGGTCCCTTTCAACCCAAACTATTTTATTATTCTATGTGGTTTTCACAGAGGATCCCACAAAGTCTCAGAATACTGAACAAAATGTCTTCCTTATGTTTCTAGAGAGCAAGCACATTTATTTCTTTCTTCACAGGATCCCCTAACAAACATTAACAATAGTGCAAAACTTAAATAGGTAAGAGTACAGGACACCAAAGTCTTTTTTGATATCAGAAATATGATACCTCTTTGAAGCCTGTAGTGGCCACTGCTACTAGGTCAATTTCATTCCAAATGCACTGGTGTCCTCAACTTACATTCCTGAAAGCTAAAATTGATGCATCTTGAATACTCTGTATTTTTAGAGTACTTCGAGCACCACTGAACAGCTAGAAAAAAAAACAGGTTTCTCAAGAATTTAGATCTGTTTCAAATTACCTCATTCTGTGTTTGTGTAACTGACAGTTAAAATACTGAGTGCATTTTCAATAAGGAAAGTATCATGATATCATGATTGTTTTGATGAGGTTTTAAAGGTTTCCTGGTGCCTTCCAAATCCTGGCTGTTAATTATGGGAAAGAATAACAGAACTGGACTATCCTGTCACTTTTGAAGTGAATTCTTCTTCAAGGGTACTCAAGATCTAAATGAGTGGCTTCTGAAAATATTCAGAATATTAACAGATGAAAATCTCTGGCTAACAGTGAGATGGGATTCACCATCACTGCAAACTCCCTTCTTTTCGCATTTCTGTTCTTAACATGCCTGCATGGGTGATGCTTTCACTCTGTTTCCACACACATGTGTACATGACAGACTCCACTTCTTTTTCACGGTACACCTGAATTACAATAGTAAGTTGTTGCCTGAAGAATACAAAGCTTAGCCACCTCCAAAACCAGTGACCCACCTGCATATATGCACTTTGAGGGTACTGTAGACACAAAGCACTTTGCTGAGAGCAAGCTCGGCAAAACCTTTGCCAGGACACAGAATTCCTTCCCCCAGGGACAGCATAAACTGAAGACACTTTCTAACCAACACTGGTTTATAAAAGAACTTAAGTTTTAAAACTTCCGTCTTCTCAAATTTGGCTGAAATCAGACAAAACGTTCAAAAGCTATAAAAGGGGGAAACAGATACATAATGATCACGTAGGCTTCATTTCTTTAAGAAACCAGGGAAAAAATCTCACATACAAATAGTTGTATATTAAACTGAGAATCACAAAGCACTTCTTCCTGTCCATTATTCTGTGTCCGCTCCCTTCATTAATACCCAGTAAGATACCTATGAATATAGGGAAAGCAAAAGGCATTTCAGCAAAGCAGTGAACTTAAAATTACTGTCACAAATATGTTTATGTATTTTTTATTTTTCAAGTATCAGTGTCTTTATTTGTTTCCAATCCACTAGTTGGAACAGTATGTTTATCTAGTTCCACGTCCCACGCACAGGGACACCTTCCACTAGGTAGCTCAATACCAGATTGCTCAAAGCTCCATCCAACCTGACCTTGAACACTTCCAGGGATGAGGCATCCACAGCTTCCCTGGGCAACCTGTTCCAGTGCCTCATCACTCTCACAATGAAGAACTTCTTCCTAATATCTAATCTAAAACTACTCTCCTTCATTTTTAAACCAGTAAAGTACGCAAGGAGGAAAACTGAAAATCTTGTAGTTATACATCTACTTTTTCTTCTTTGGTGATTTTTTTTTTTTTTAATACAGATGCCACTACCTGGCATCTTTAGAAATTTTCTAAATACAGGTTCTAAAGGTAGAACCTGATACATTGTCACATAGTCTATTTCAAGTATGCATTTTCATTCACTTCACCTCTCAGAATTATTATTTTATATATCTATATATTGCATAATGAATGAAACAATGGCCTGAATATCCAACCTTATAGGATTGCCTGTACTGATGATTCAAAAATGTTAATTATGCAAAAAACTCTTAAAATTTTTATTCATTTGCAGAGACAAGCAATGCTCTAAATCATCATCTTTAAAATTCTGCTCTTACTTCATGGAAGAATTCAAGCGAGTGAGCCTCTAGCTGGTACAATCCCTATCTTATTATGACTTAATCTCTGATTCCTGCTTGGTTGCCATAAATAGCCATATATTAGCTCAGTTACAGCTCAGCATGCATACCTTTTTGTGACTGTGGTATTTGCAGTGGCAGTTACTTCACCACAAGCCACATCTACTTGCAAAGTGGAATCCTACAGAAAGAAATATGATTAGGCTGTGAGATTATATGGCATACAGAGATTCCACTCTTGCTAAAGGTACTGTATAGCATATAGTTTAGCAACATATGCTGCACTAATTTAAGCATTACATCATTTAAAACCTGAAAATACTAATTATATAGATTACCAACATAGCACATTAACTGTCTTTTTACCCAGCCATAACCTTCCTAACAAAGAAAGATGATCTAACATCCCAAACTAATCCCCCCATTAAAATCTGCCTAATATTGTAAAGAGTAACTTGAGTATCTGTGGGCAGGACATTCCAAATACTGTTAGATTAGAAAGGGGAAAAAAACCCAGCAATCTTTGACTACTTTCCTTCTCTAGGGAATTCCTTTGATTATTAAACCTTCATGGGACAGGTCAGTCTGGTACAGATATCCCAGGAAGGAGAGACCACTTTCTATGGCAGTTATTCAAAGGGTTTACTTACCTGCAAAATTACCCCTGTGCTTTTATCCTGAAGAGCATTCCAAAGACACTTAAGAACAAAATCCCAAACAGCAACAGGGATATAAAATGTGCTCATTGATTGGTAACCTTCACCAAATCTCCATTTCAAGATCACTGTGTTAAAGCGCAACACATTAGTGACAACCAGCAAGACGTGTACATTTTAATTTAGTTGAGCATTGATTACCATACATTTGTAAGTGTATCTGGATACTGTGACAGGATGCTTGTTCCACTGTCTGAAATTCCAAAAGTAGGTATTGATGACATGCCTCATTTCTTTTTCAATTATTACACTTACTCAAAGACAACTTATCCAAAAAAAGTAATACTGAAAGGTGGTGTTCTTAGATCCACGGACCATGGAAAAAAATTCACAAATGGTCTAAGACACATAAATATCTTAAGACTCTGACACGTTAAGATGATTTTTAATTGGTATTTGGTCAAAAACATAATTAATAACTTACATCCAGATTCACCAAACCAAATTTTCCTGTTAAAATAGCAGTCAAAACCACAGTTAACCTAGCATTTTTAATATGTCTCAAATATTCAGTGGCACAATAAATGAAAATAACACTATAATTAATAATTTGATAACTAAAATCTGCTCACTTCCCTGAAGACATTACTTACCCTCAGAGAATTTATCTGGATACAAAGGCAAACAAAATCAACTTTTGAAATATTTCTTCCCTAGTATTCAGTCACAAGTATCACTGGGGTATCTGAGCTTCTGCACTTGATGCTTCTACTGTAGCCAGAAAGGCTATTTCACCTTTCAGGTCTTGACCAGTTCTGAATCTGCAATTTGTATTACACAAGCTGTATTTTTTTCCAGTTTAAAGGAAGTTAAGCTCTGAAAACTTCAAACTGCTTCTGAATAACAGAAGGTATGTTGACACCAATAGAAAACAAAACACTCTTGAAAGACTGACGGTTCAAGAACTTGTTCTTTAAAATCTATTCCAATAGATTTTTACAGAAAAATAAATCCAGTTATCTCTTTTTATCTCAGTAAGAACTACCTGGTTCCCTGAAGGGAACAATCTATCATCTGTCATATAAAAGTAACACAAAATGAGACAATATGAAATAACACAATCTAAACCAATTGCTTCAGACAATTGAAAATACAAAGACACGCTACTTTAGAAGAAAAAACGCAAATCTTTCTTCAACGTTTTCTGTAAAATTACTAAATAAAGTAATTTGGTAAGATTAAAAGTTGTGATGTAAGAAGACTGGAGATCCTCCTTTTGAGACACTAACTAAGCTAACTAAAACTAAATGTAGCCATTCCTTTCAGGTAATGGAATTTGAGACTTAGGTATACGCAGTTTCACTACTGCTTTCCAGTGGTTTAGCAGCTTTAATATTCAGTCAATTGTTTTAATCAGTCCCCAGCAGAAAGAAGGTTATTGTCTAAGTAAAGCAATATACTAATTTTCTTACTCAACTTTAAAAACAGTAATAAATTCTCAAGGTAATCTAGGAGTATCAACTTAGCCTGTTTTAAAAGTAGAAAAACAAACACCCTTCCTTCTGTTATTACTTTTACAGGCTTCATAATATAATGCATCAGACACTTAAAAATGGTTACAAGTTTCCAATGCAAAATTGTTCATTCCTTTTTCAGATGCTATGCTTGGTTCTATCCACTCTTTTGAAACTTTTTTATTTTGTGCACTCCATTTTGCTAATTCCATGGAGCAAATCAGACAGGGAAAATTACTCCATTTATAAACAGCTACTGACCAGTAGCTTTTACTAGGAATAGTCTAGTATTTTTTAAGGTTTCACCACACAATACTGAATTAACATTAGCATTAAAACTGCCATTTAGCACAGTGTACAAGTGAAACCTAACTACTTCTGTTTTAATGAGCTAAAACTATAATGAGATGCAAACTATTTCTGCTGACCAACCTTCCTCAGCTTTTAATAGTCAGATTTCAACATTTTTAGTGGGTCTTCTCTCCCTTCCCTCTACTCTTCTCCCTGTTCACAAAGACTATGTTGAAAATATCAAACGAGCCAGTAAATCTTACTGTAAAGACATGAAAATTTTTTTGATTGTCTCTGAATGCCAAAAATGTGGATTTCAACAAAACCTGCTAGTTTACTAGAATATTTAACACTATCATTTCTTTTTCCAGTAGTAGCCAAATTACCATCCTTAAGTGAACCCATCTGCGAATGAAAGACCATACCCACTTAAATCAGGCTGTATCTTACCTGTAGTAATAGATACAGTTATCCTACTACACTCATCCCTACCTTAAGCAATAAACTTAAATCATGCCAGAATGTTTAGAAACAATGCAAGTACTCACAAATCTACTTACAAAACGCCTTATTAATGAAAAAGAATACATAATAAGTAATATTGAATGAACATGTTTAATGTAACAATAATTTTATTTATTTATTTGTTTTTAAACTGTTGTCTAAGATGTGGAGATGTAGAATAATTTTTGCTGACTGAAAGTGCAGGAGCAGATTAACTCTTCCCAAAGAAGAGAAGGTGGCTGTCTGTTGCAGAGGAGCTGCCATGAACACTCAACAGGTGTTTTATGAGAGAAAGAAGCTTCAATTTAGTTTCTACTGTTGTGACTTGTGTCTCCTGGAAGATATAAATCAGAATTATATCCAGCGAAAGCAAGATTTTCTGCAAGTTTATAGGACCCTTCAAGAAATAACTTAACTAACAGCCTAAAACTGACTGGATAAAAGATGTACTCTAGTGTTAATGAAATACGTGTTTCAAAGTTTTTTCAGTCTAAATTAAAAAAAAAAAGCAAAGCATCCAAAGGACACATTTATGAGGTCATACGCTGAGGACAGAAGAACAAAATGCAAGCCTTGGCAAGAGTCCGCATTTCAAAAATATAAAAGTTTAATTTTAATCAGTTGTAGTAATATAAAGATTAATACATTAGTGATCTGTAAATGCAGATTAACTGATCTATTTCTGGAACAACAGATTAAGTTCCAACAGCATATTTATCTGTCTAGGATGTCCAAAGAGAGGAACAACAGTTACTTGTATCGTTAAACTATCTTGCCTGCACAGAAAATTTTTTGCAAAAGCACCGTAACTATTGTGTAGAACACCACAGAGCACTTCCATTGTGAGGGATGTAATTTAAATTTACAGATACGTACCTAACCTACCCATTAGGGGTGCTCCCAGGCTTAGCTGACCACTGAACTTCCGGCTTTTCACATGGAAGCATTACGGAAAGTCAAAGCACTGCTAACACGAATTATAACCAAACAGACCCTTGCCCTATTTGCGAACAGTAGACGTATCTTCATCTCTCAGGGATAATCAGCATGCTGAATGCCAGTTAAGTGCCACCAGTTATATAAGGTGTTAGAAATATAATAGAAAAGGCAACAGATACCTTGAAATGTAAACTTTTTGTTTCATTCAGTATTTTACTGTATCTTCCTACACTCATCCTTACTTAAGGAATAAACTTCAGCAATGCCTGAAGGAAAGTAACAACTGTCACTGAGCATAAGAAAACACAGAATAAGGTGACCTTTCTTAGTAGAGTGAATATCTATTGGCCACAGAAGATTATGATTATAAAAAATTCCTTGGTCTTAAAAAGATTTCTTCTTAGTTTAAGAAATAGTGATTTTTCCTCTACAAAGTCAGGTTCAAACTCAGCTCTTCGCAGGAAGAACGGAGATACTCTTCGCAGTTTCTGTGTTAATGTCTTAAGTATAAAATATCTAAAACTTAGTCAAATACTGTGATGAAAAGTGGTTCAGAAAGAAGCTTCTTTTCTCCTCTAAGTATAAAATCCACAAAATTTTCCAGAACAAGCAAATGAGTAAACACCTACATGAAACAACTCATCCTGAAATGTTTTTCATGAGTTAGAAGAGTTATGCCATAAGCACAGCACTGGTCAGACTCAGTTCCCCATGATACCTTAGTGAGCTGACATGACTCATTGCATCCTAAGAACATAATGAAAAGTTTATTTCATGCATTAGCATTGAGATCTTCATTTTCTATCAGCTTTCTTCACAGTTACATATTGCGCAGTTCTCACAAAATGGAAGAAGTTGCATAACCATGGAAAAGACAAATCATTTTTTGCTGGCTGAAAACCATGCGGGGTTCTATAAAATGTATAAATAGACCACTTAGGATCATTATTTTAGAATACTGGCAAAAACAGAAGACAGAAGCTTATTAACAACTGCATTCACTCAGGGATTTACTAAGGTGCTTTTCAAAAAGGTAGTTAGTAATCAAATTAATCTCAAGCAAAGGATAACAAGTATAATCATGCATTCACATCATTTTGCATTAGATGATGATGAAATCAAGTAAATATACTGAGATTAAAAAGGAACAAAGAAAGGATATTTTTTTTTTAATTTATTCACTGCCTTTGCAACCAAATTAGGCTTCATTAAGTCTTAACAGGTCAAAAGTTGGCAGAAAAAGATGGACAGCCACAGGTCACATTTTTGATTCCAAACAGTTAAGTGTATTCCCTCATGGATTAATTTCACATATAACCGAGTTTGAAGACAGATATTCTTGAACTCCTGGACTCTTCATTAGGGACTGCTGTGACAGGACAAGGGGTAACAGGTTCAAACTTAAATAGGGGAAGTTCACTGTGAGAGCTATGAGGCACTGGAACACGTTGTCCAAGGAAGCGGTAAATACTCCACCCCTAGCAGTGTTCAAGGCTAGGCTGGAGGGAGCCTTGGGCAACATGGTCGCTGTGAGGTGACCCTGCCCATGGAAGGTGGACTGGCACAAGATGATATTAAGGTCCTTTCCAAACCTAACTATTCTATGATTTTAAGAAGTTCTTTACTGTGAGGGTAGTGAGGCACTGAAACTGGTTGTACAGAGAAGTTGTGGGTGCCCCATCCCTTGAAGCGTTCAAGGTAAGGTTGGAGGGCACTTCCGAGAACCCCCTTCTAGTGGGAGGTGTTCCTGCCTGTGGCAGGGGGGTTGGAACTAGATGATCTTTAAGGTCCCTTCCAACCCAAACCATTCTGTTTCTATGATTCTGCGAACATAGGTTTTTCACTTCTGATTCCTATGGTAAAGGTAAAAGGCATGTGCAATATTTATTTGTGCAATTAGGCAAGACAAAATTGAACACCACATTTATCCAGTTTGGAATCAAAAAGCAGATAAAATGTAATGGAAAGGAAAGCTAGGTTATATAATTCAGTGGTTAAATGTTTCTAAAATTGTTTTCAGTGTGAATGGCAGTAAGCTGCATATTGTTAATACATAATTTATGTTGCATAGTGTGTAATGTGGTAAGTAGTTTTAAAATCCTACTCCTCCTTCTGCTCTCATCGCAAATGCTTCTCACTGTTGCTTGGACTAACTTATCCTCACCCAGGACACCACCTACCCCAAACACTGCATCTCTTTAATCAGATGTATTCTGTATTTGCTTTCCTACAATCCAAACTGTTTGAAACAGCTTCAGACAAAATACTTCTTTTTTGTGTACTCCAATCTCAGTTTTATGCGTCCTTTAGAGTGAGTCCATTCAGATTACAGCAACACTTACCTGCCCGATACAGTTGTGCTTCCATTAGTACTGCCTGGGAACATATATATTTTATAGCTGGTTTTGGCCAGTAGTCAGTTCCTACCTATTTCTAATAATGCCAGAAAGGTTCCAACACTGGAATTCTCACTACACTGCCAAAAGCTTAGGAGTTCACAATCAAACCCTACTCTCAGGGCCATCACTTTTTGACTACTCCTTCCCTAAACCCACATAGATGCCTAACCACAAAAACCACAACCATCCCCTTGACTGGTTCCTCGACATTAAAAGCCAGGACATTTGAAAGAATAAACTTTCAGAAGGTTTATTTTTTTATCCTCCACCCCCCAGCTCTTCCATGAGAGATGAGAAGGAACTAGCACATGAAGGCAAAGTGCATGTCTCTAATGTGCAGCAGATAACCTTAAAAAAGCAACATCTCTAAAGTAAAGATATCCTTTCCATTACCTTATCGTCCTTCAATGGACATATGAAAGTAGCACAATGGGAGGTTATACACATATAGAAAATTCTTATTTGTGCAAATTCCTGTTCACAATAGAAAAAGTTGCTACACCTTATAGGCAATATATGGATTTGTGAAGCTTCATAAATAACAGAAAAGCTATGACTGCCAACTTAAAACCCTGGCACCCATAAATGCTCCTTACAGATCTACTACAGCATGAATAAGCAAATTCGACAATTCTCTGAGAGCTGGGGTGTACTACAGCATGCTAAAACATTTCCATTCTAAATTAAGATGTGTGATTCAGTAAGCACAAACGTAGGCATGGTATAGTTTGCATTCAGTTAAAATAGTAAACGTAGAACATATAATTATCTTTCATGTATCTTCCCAGCAAACAGTTCTGCCAGTCTTTTCCTAGACAATGGGCTCACTTACTGTGGCAGACAGCAAGGGGCTGGCAAGGAGCACAGGGGGAAACCAGGTAACTACAAATTAGGATAAATAAAAATCATTTGGTTTGTTCCAAATGCCTTGCAGCACATTTCAGGGCCCATGTTTGAAAACTGCTTAGTCAGAAGGTGAACCATGGGGGTTAAAACATACTTAAAATAATTTCCCCAAGTTATTAAAAACAGAAGTAGGCCAAATTCTTCCAAGACAATGGGAACAGTCTTCCTGTTAGGTGTGGACTACAGTACCATTTCCAACACACTTTGCTAAATAAACTGCCAAAAGATGAGACACATTCAGGATGATATTATTCATCTTTCTAGGTGATGTGGTTTGAAGCTGGCTCTAAGGGGACTTCATGTAGCCTAACATGGTCTGATGGAAATGTGGAATGAAATGTAATTAAAGAAAGATGCGTTCAAAGAAACGCGCGACTATTAACAGCTCATTACGCCGCCGCGCCAAGCCCTCAGCAGCCCGCAGAGCCTCTCCCACCTCCCCTCACCCTCTCCCTACCCACCCTCCCCCGCT
>WYDI02017914.1:0-22428 GCA_009867235.2 Psittacus erithacus | reverse complement strand
AGGTCGAAGGAAGTGATCCTGCCCCTCTACTCTGCTCTCGTGAGACCTCACTTGGAGTATTGTGTGCAGTTCTGGTGCCCTTATCATAAAAAAGGCATGGAACTGTTGGAAGAAGTCCAGAGGAGGGCCATGTGGATGATGAGGGGACTGCAGCACCTCCCGTATGAAGATAGGCTGAGAAAGTTGGTGCTGTTCAGCCTGGAGAAGAGAAGGCTACGTGGAGACCTCATAGCAGCCTTCCAGTATCAGAAGGGGGGCTATAGGGATGCTGGGGAGAGGCTTCTCATTAGGGACTGTATTTTTTTAATGGCTGGGACAGTTATTTTTCTTCTCTAACTTGTGTGGTACTTATTTGGATTTGTGATGAAAGCGGTGTTTATAATGAACTAATGTTTAAGTTATTGTTGGAAGAGTTCTTACACAAGATCAAGGCCTTTCCTACCTCTCAGACTGCACTGTCAGTGAATAGGCTGTGATAGGGAAGAAGCTGAGACATATGACCCAACTGATCTCAGCTGACCAAAGGGATATTCCATATCATATGATGTCATGCTTGACAAAAAAAGCTGAGGAAAGAATGAAGAAGGAGGGTGAATATGTTTAAAGCCATTGCATCTGTCTTCGCAAATAACCATCATGCGTGATGAAACCCTTCTTCCCTGGGCATGGCTAAATATATAGCTGCTGATGGAAAGTAGTGATTGAATTCCTTCTTTTGCTTGGTTGTGCATGCAGTTTCTGCTTTACTTATTAAACTGCTTTTATTTCAACCCATGGGTTTTCTCACTTTTACCTTCCTGATTCTCTTCCCCATCCCACTGTGGGGGAGTGAGTGAGTGAGCAGCTGTGTGGGGCTGAGCTGCCTCCTAGGGTTAAACCACAATAGTACTATGCAAAGAACTGAGCTTTAGTGCAGTCTTCAAGGATCATCCCTGACAACGAAGTTCTTCTCTGGAGAAACAGTGCATTCGTACTTCTTTCCTTCTTCTTTCTCTATCAGAGGAGTTCATAAGGATTCAATTTCTCTTAACTACTACAATTAGTATAAATTTTATTTTTGTTCTGGAACTGAAATGCTAATTTTGAAACAGTCTTTGAAATAATGCTGATATGTAAATTTACATGGTGTTACTATTATAAGAACCTGCCTACTGTTACTGACTTTTGGTCATTATACTGTTATTTTCCATTTTGAATGACTGTGGTTAATTTTCCTTTCTTTATGCTTTTTTCCCTGATATTTTGTGATAGGATTTCCCCACACAGTGTCTAGTCCAAATATTTTTTTTAGACCTGTGATGATTGATGTCGTGTTCTGAATACCAGACACAAGGTAAAATACTTATTAAAAGACACCTATTTTTTTCCTTTCTTTTTCCATTTTTTTCTTTTCTTATACACTGTTTGTTATAGAACTAAACTGACCTGAACTGCATAATTAGTTTCCTAGGAGTAATAGGAGAAGCAAGAGAAAAGCAAACAAACACATGAACAAAACCCAACTTATATACTTACAAAACTCTGTCAGTAGCTGAATTTTATTTAAAAATTATATGGTGTTCACTTATACCTATTGTACAATGATTATAACAGTCAAATAGAATATAAGAAATCTAGTTAAAATTTGTTTGTTTGAAGGAGCATCAGTCTATATCTCTTAGAAATCCTACCCTTGCCACAGAGTTACAGCCCATGCTGGAAACAGATATGCTACTTATATTTATTGTTCCATATTTTATAGAGGCAAGATATCACTTAGCATTTAATGTTTAGTGGCATCTTGCTTTCATGGCCTGGTTTCCACATGAGGAGGCTCATCCAACAGATGCAAACTAGACTTTTATCTCCTTCTAAGGCAATGTCTTCTGGTTCTTACCAAACGCAGTATGATAAAAAGCCAGCAACAGCTAATCAGGTGGATTTCTGCCCTGTGAAAAGCAACAGCCTCAAAACCCTGTTGAATACTGAGCTAAACCAAAAGACATCACTGCAGTAAGGGCTAACATTCCCTGTTTCTGCTGAATCTGTAATCCAGCAGTAGATAGGTGCCAGTAGCAGAAAAATAACTGCTACTGCTGAACCCAGGACACTCTCACACTAGAGAGATTAAGTAACACAGAGCTGCTCGTCAATGCTGTCTCTTATAAAAAAATATAATGTTTCCTAAGCCAAACAGAGTAGCTAGGAACAGATGATCACCTGTGTTTTATTAGTGTTTCCAGCAGTAATTCAAACTGGGTTCCTGCACTCATTCTGAATGGAGTTATTTCTCTCCCTGAAGAGCATCATTATGATAATGTTAAAAGTTGAAAAGTACATTTGAAAACAGAAATTGTATCTACATATAAAATATATAAATAGTTGTTAAAGCTTATTGTATAGCCTTTCTGTTTAATAGCTAGGTTACATATGTTCAATTCTTAACTGCAGTAATCCTAAAGCAACATTGTTTTAAGAAAAAGAACTCTCCACACTGTAATTTCCAATATTGGTGATGGTTTTCTTTTTCTTTGTGAGTTACTCATATATTTCTCCAGCTGAATCTTTTCAGCACATCCTAAGGGATCTTGCACACAGGAAGACTGCAGTTTCTCATTGACCAGCAGTCCCAAGTCCTTCTCAACAGTGCTGCTCTGAATCGGCTCTCTGCTCAACATGTACCTGTGCCTGGGATTGCCCCAACCTAGGTGTAGGACCTTGTGCTTCGCCTTGTTGTACTTCATGAGACTGGCATTGGCTCGCCTCTCAAGCATGTCAAGGATGGCAGCCCTTCCCTCCAGTGCATCAACTGAACCACACAACTTGATGTCATTGGCAAACTTGCTGAGGGTGCAATCAGTCCCACTGTCCATGTCACCAACAAAGATGTTGAACCAGATTAGTCCCAGCACCAGCCCCTGAGGAACACCACTCATACTGGTCTCCACTCGTTCACTGAGCCTTTGACTGCAGCTCTCTGTGTGCAGCCATCCAGCCAATTCTTTATCCTCTGGGTGATCCATCCTTCCAGTCCATGTCTCTCCAGTTTAGAGACAAGGATGTCATGTGGGACAGCGTCAAAAGCTATGTACAAGTCTAGGTAGACAATGTCAGTTACTCTGCCCCTATCCATCAGTTCTGTAGCCCCATCATAGAAGATCACCAGACTGGTCAGGCAGGATTTCCCCTTAGTGAAGCCATGTTAGCTGTCACCAATCACTTTGTTGTTTTTCTTGTGTCCTAGCATGTTTTATAGAGGTATCTGCTCCTTGATCCTATCAGGCACAGAGGTGAGACTGACTGGTCTGTAGTTTCCTGGGTCTTCCACTTTCCCCTTCTTGAAGAGTTTTTCTGGTCATTAAGAGCTTCACCTGACTGCCATGACTTTTCAAATATGATGACCAGTGGCTTAGCAGCTTCATCTGCCAGCTGATTCAGGACCCATGGATGGATTTCATCAGGTCCCATGAACTTGTGCACATTCAGGTTCTGAATGATGATTTTCAACCTGATCCTCTCCTACAGTGGGACTAAGGTCTTTATTCTCACAGTCCCTGCATTTGTCTTCCAAGGCTTGAGCAGCGTGGTTACAGAACTTGCCAGTGAAGACTGAGGCAAGGGAGTCATTGAGAACCTTAGGCCTTCTTCAAATCCAGGGTAGCCAGTTCTTCTGTTTCCTTCCTGAGAGGGCCAACATTATCCCTAGACTTCCTTTTGGAGGCAATATACCTATAGAAGCTCTTCCTGTTACCCTTGACATCCCTTTTCAGACTCAACTGTAACTGGGTCTTAGCTTTCCTGATCTGATCCTGAGCTTCACAGACAATGTACCTGTGCTCTTTCCAGGCTGCCTGTCCTTGGTTCCACTTTCTATAAGCTTCCTTTTTCCTTCTGAGTTTTCTCAGCAGCTCCTTATCCATCCAAGGAGGTCTCCTGGCCCTCCTGCTGCACTTCCTTGTAGTTGAGATGCAACATTCCTGAGCTTGTAGTAGGTGATCCTTCAATATCAACCAGCATTCTTGGCCCCCACTCTCCTCTAGGCCTATATCCCATGGAACCTGACTGAGCAGGTTCCTGAACAGGCCAAAGTCTGTTCTTTTGAAGTCCAGGGCAGTGAGCTTGCTGCCTGCTGTTCTCACTGCCCTGAGAATCTCAAACTCCACCATTTCATGATCACTACAGCCAAGGCTGCCCTGAAGTGTCACATTCCCTACCAGATCCTCACATGTTGATAAGCATGGAACCTTTCCTTGTTGGCTCCTCTATTACTTGCAGGAGGAAGTTGTCTTCTATACAATCGAGGAACCTCCTCGATTGCTTGTGCCAGGCCATACTGTCCTTCCAACAGGTACCAGGATGGTTGAAGTTCCCCATGAGGATGACCTGTGAGCGTGAGGCTGCTCATATCTGTCTATAGAGACCTTTATCCTCCTGATGGGGTGACCTGTAGCAGATCTGCACAGTAATAACCCCCATCTCTGTTCTTCCTTTGACCCTAACCCAGAAGCTCTCTGTTGGCTTATCACTTGTCCCCAGGCAGAGTTCCACAAGCTCCAGCCGGTCATTGACATGAATAGCTACACTCCCTCCCAGCCTGCCTTTTCTAAAGAGCCTATAACTTTCTATGCCAACACTTCAGCCATAGGAGCCATCCCATTATGTTTCTGTGATTCCAACAATATCATATCCCCAGAGATATGTACACATCTCTAATCCCTTTTGTTTATTCCCCATACATTGTGTGTTTATATAGAGGCATCTGAGCTGAGCTCTGAATAAATCTGACTCATTTGCTGGAGCGGTTTGAGTAGCTCTGCATCACTTTCTGAGCATTCATTACAGGTGTTGGCATCCTACTCGTAGGGGTGGGATGTATTGATGCCCCCTTCCCCCAGAAAATCTAGTTTAAAGCTGCCTTGACCAGCCTGGCAAGTCTCCTACCGAAGCAGCTCTTCCCCTTCTTTGAGTTTACTTTTTTTTCTTCTAACATGTGTAATGCTTTAAAATATAATTTTCTTTCCTCATTCATCCATTTTCAGTTTTGCTTTAGTCCCTCAGGGTTTTATTTTTCTCTAAAACTTAGTTTTTTATTTTTTACACAACTTTGACAAATACAGTATTAAAAGTTTCTTTTAAGGAATCTTCCACTCTAGCAAACAATCAAGACAAAAGAAAATCTATATTTTGCAGATCATTTACTGTGCTGAAACTGACTGCACACGGAAGAAATATAGAAGAAAACATTGCTACTGAGCAAATGATGAGCAATATAAAACAATGAATCTTACCAAATACTGACATTTACTAACATACTACCCTTCCTGCTCTGTTCAACTGCTTACCCAGTTATTTGATTTAATAAGAATATATGGAGATCTGAACACCAATAGTTTGAAGAGCAGGTATTTAGGAACATGCGAGACAAAAATAAGAATGCTGAATTTCATGATGACTTTCTAAAATTGTCACCCTGTTTTTGCAGCTATATTTGGCAGTCATAAAAATGTGGAGTGTTTCCAGGAAGAAGCTTCATTTGGAATCTGATGCAGACAAAAATACAGAGAGCAAGGACTGAATGTCAGGTATAAATGGTAGCTTCAGTAGCACAGAAAGCCTTACTGCAAAAATAACAAACAAAACCAATTAGCATTTTAACAGCTAAAATAAGGAAGAAAATTGCACAAAAGGAAGGCTAAATAATTTTTTTTCCTCAAAAGATAATTGCTTTAAAACAACAGAATGAATCCAAGAGCAATGATATTTCTGACAACTGTGTTGCATTTTATTTGCCTTACAAGGAAATAATTAATGTATAATTTATGTCAAAGCACTTGTTTTAATTATATAAGTTTTATAAAAGATTTATATTTCCTATTTTATTTCTTCAATCCTGTTTTAGTATGATCTGTAGTACCCTCCCTTTTATAGTCTTCCTTTGAAGGGAGGCTAGCAAGAAGTCAGACATTTATATCATTTGGTTTCATTTATACTGTTTACAATCATCTGTTGATATTTAATGTCATATGATTTAGAAATTGGTATACTTTCTTTTATATAAGGGAATTTGTTTGCAAAGATGATTTCCTGAATTCTTTAAATTTCCGGGGAATTCTGCTAAGAATGTCTAGCCCAGGAATACAGCAGAAGCAGTGCCAAGTAGTCATGCTAAGGGGGAGACCCTTCTGGATAATTATGGAGCCTCCCAGATACATCTAGGATGATCAGAAGGAATTTCATGTTCCCTTGCTTGTCTTTAGGGACTGTGGCTGTGATAAAGTGACTGAAAGAGTTCAGGGAAAATAAGTTCCTCCAAGATCTGAAAGGGACATGGATGATCTCTGCAGCAGGGTATTGTGAGGACTAAAGAAGGGACAGAAGCAGAGATATTTATTTAAAATAAATTTCTCATCTTTTCTTTTTAAAGGGCAAAATGAATTAGCTTTATGTTCAGGCTTTCTTGTACTTTTGAGCTCTTCATTTTTCTCTCAGAGAAAAAGCACATCCATTTGGAAAACAATTCACTTCCTTTCCACATCCCATTCATTTGGCTGCCAGAACAAGGAAAACTCAATTCAGTCAGAGTCTTGGAATGCAGCCCAAAGAAAACAACCAAGGTCAAATTTTGGAAGGTAAGAAAGCAAAAAAGAAAAAAATATGTAGCAACATTGAAATCTTAATAGTACACTTTAAAGAGCTTTTATTCTGTGAAGTTTGAAGTGTTCCCTTAAAAGCATAGTGCTTAAATAAGCTCTTATTCCTGTCAAATTACTTATCCAGTGTTCATATAACACCCTTTATTATAGTTAAGCTTGTATATACTGAAAACTTATTACATTCATTAAACATATACAATCATTAAACATATACTACTTTGAGGAGAATTCTTGCAGTAAAGGGGAATAACAATTTCAGCCAGTTTAATAAGAAAAAAGCTACAAGCATACTGTTGCCGAGAGACAAATACTTCTCCCTTTTTCCTTCATTAAAAAAAAAAAGAATCAAGCAAAAGAAAAGATGGAAGATTGATGTACTGTCTTGTAGCAGATAAATAATGATGCAATCTGAATACAATTGAAGTGCTGCTTACAAAATAAGCACTTATTTTTGTCTTTATTGCAAGACACAGTGTTTAAAGACTCCAAAAATTTACAAGAGTGGGGAAGAAAAAAACCCACAGAAGAATAGAAGACAATAAACAGTTTGGGTTTTTTTGTTTTCAAATTTATATAGTGACCTTAAATATTACTTATTTTACATCTAAAATAATATTTATAAGTAATAAAAGCACAGATGGTGGTCACTGAAATTAATTTAAGATTTAAATTTTAAAACTGTACTGTAGCTACTAAATTGATCATCTGTTCTTTTAAAGTGTATTAACTGCATTAATTTACTTCAAGTTAGTGTGTAATCTAATTTCTATAAGAAAGTGTCATGCAAATGCACTTAGATAAGGAAGATTTATCTAAGCTTTTTTATAAAAAAAAAAAAAGAAAAAGTGTGAAGAATGCCAAAGTAGGTTGGAAAATTTTGGCTAGTATTTTAGACATATCTAATGTTTTCTTTGAAGAGGTCAGTTATGAAACTTGACAAATTTATTCTGTTTATTGCAATGGAAATACATTTGCTCAGTTTGCATCCTCTTTACCTGTAATTTTTTTTTGTCTCTGTTTAGCTGAATGTTAGGTGAAAAAAATGGCAGAGTTTTAGGCGTTTTCATTGTGGGTTGGTTTATATGACACCAGGCCTGCTGCCAAGAGATGGGGTACACCTGTCTCAAAGCCAGAAAAGGATCTCTACACAGGAATTAGCTCATTGAAAGAGCTTTAAGCAAAATTCGAAGGAGAAAATGAATAAAACCAGGCTCACTAAAGATAAGCCTGGGAGCAGCACACTAAAGTTTAAGGGATGGTGTGCTAGTGAGTTCCTTTTATCTGCCATCTCAGTGGAGGAAAGAGATGGAGATCCATGCTGCAGCAAAGATGCAAGGGTTGTTTATGTGTTAGAAACCATGGAAACACCTGAGAATAATCACACAGAAATTAAGGCTTCTCCCTCTAAAAAATGGCAGGAGCAGTAGCGCAACTGAGGTACATCTACAGCAATGTGCCCAGCAATGTCAACACACAGGAGGAGCTGAAAACCATAGTGCAGCAAGAAAACTATGGCATAGTTGCTACCATGGAAACATGGTGGGATGACTTGCACATCTGGGGTGCTGAATGGAAGGCTATAAACTCTTCAGAAGGGATAGGCAAGCAATAAGAAGTGGTGGGGTAGCCCTGTATGATCGAAAGTATTTTGACTGTCTAGGGCTTAATGATGGTGATGATAGGCTGCTGAAAGACCAGCCAGCAGGGAAGACCAGCCAGCAGGGAAGACCAGCCTGGCTAAATAGACAGCTTTGGCTAGAACCCAGGCAGAAAGGAGAGTTTGTGACCTTTGGAAGAAGGAGCAGCATCTCAGGATGACTACAAGGGATTGTGAGGTGGTGCGAGAAGGGCCAAAGCCCAACTGGAAGTTAATCTGGCTGCTTCCATAAAAGACAATAAGAAATGTTTCTGCAAATACATTAGCAACAAGAGGAGGGCTAAGGAGAATCTCTATCCATTACTGGATCCAGGTGCAAAGAGAGTGACAAAGGATGAGAAAAAGGCTGAGGTACTTAATGCCTTTTTTTTGCCTCAGTCTTTAGTAATAAAACCAGTTGTCTGTGTATCAAGCCCCCTGAGCTGGAAGACAGAGACAGGGATCAGAATGAAGCCCCCATAATCGAAGGCGAAGTGATTAGCTGCCTGCTACAACATTTAGACACACAGTCTATGTACTCTTAGCTGGGTAAAAGACTGTCTGGATGGCTGAACCCAAAGACTTGTGGTGAATGGAGTTAAACCCCATTGGTGGACAGTCACAGGTGATTATCCCCAGGGCTCAGTTTTGGAACCAGCTCTTTATCAATGATCTGGGAAAGGGAATCAAGTGCACTTTCAGTAAATTTGAAAATGACACCAAGTTGGCTGAGAGTATTTATCTGCTTGAGGATAGAAAGGTCTGGCAAGGGGATCTGGACAGGCTGGATCAATGGACTGAAACCAGCTGTATGAGTTTCAACAAGGCTAAGTTCTGGGTCCTGCACTTGGGTTACATCAACTCCATGCAATGCCACAGGCTTGGAGAAGAGTAGGTGGCAAGCTGCCCAGCAGAAAAAGACATATGGGTATTCACTGACAGCCAGCTAAATATGAACCAGCAGTGTGTTCATGTGGCCAAGAAGGCCAACAGAATCTTAGCTTGTATCAGAAATAGTGTGGTCTGGTCAGCAGGACTAGGGAAGTGATTGTCCCCCTGGTTTTGGCACTGGTGAAGCTACTACTGTGTTGAGACCCACACTACAAGAAAGACATCGAGTTGCAGAAGCATGTCCAAAGAAGGGCAACGAAGCTAGTGAAGGGTCTAGAAAAAAAGTCTTCTGAGGAGCACTGAGGGAGTCTAGAGAAAAGGAGGCTGAGCAGAGATATTATCATTCTCTACAACTACCTGAAAGGAGGTTGTTCAGAGGTGGGTGTCTGCCTTTTCTTCCAAGTAACAAGTGATAGGACAAGAGGAAATGGCTCCAAGTTGCATCAGGGCAGGTTTAGATTGGATATGAGGAAAAATTTCTTCAGTAACAGGGTTGCCAAACACTGGAAGAAGCTGCCTGGTGAAGCAGTCAGGTCACCATCCCTGGAGGTACTTAAAAGGTGGGTAGATGTGCTGCTTAGGGACATGTTTTGTTGGACTTGGCAATGTTAGGTTTACAGTTGGACTTAATGATATTAAAGATCTTTTCCAACCTAAATGGTTCTATGATTTTACTGCTAGTTCTGTTATGTTTGTGTTATCTTCTTTCTAATATTTCCCTATGCTGGGACAGAATTTTTTTTCATTTTTTTGTTTTCAACAAAGATCCAGAAATAGCTTTAGCAGAAGTACAGTATAGCCCCCAACGAACAGAAGTTTCACTCTCTATCTATACTGCCTACTTTGTTCATTAATATACTGTTAGAGTTCCAGGTGTATGCTTTGACCTGTATAATTTGGAAGGTTATTTCTTCAGTGTTAGGGCTCAGATTTCTACATCTGATGAGGAATTGTCATGGTTTAAGCTCAGCTGGTAACTCAGAACCACGCAGTTGCTCATTCACTCTTCTCCCTTCCTTCCCCCCACTCCCAGAGGGATGGGGAGGAGAATGGAAAGAACGCAACTCCCAGAGGTTGAGATAAGAACAGTCCAGTAACTAAGGTATAACACAAAACCACTACTGCTACCACCAAAAAAAATAATAAGGGAAATAACAGGGGAAGAGAATACAACCTCTGTTCATAGATCCTTCATTCTGAACTGCATATCCTGAAAAATATTTCTTATTTATATTAGTGAATTAGTGAAGAGATTTGCTTTTCAGTAGAGATATATATTTCCTAACAAGAAAGTTTGAAGCTGTTACCTGCTGTTACTATTGACCAGATAAAGATTACTTTCCTTGGAACCTCAGGTAGCAAAACACCCTGTGGAAACATTTCCTGAATTGTGGTAGTGCAGGATAGCTGAATTAGTGAAATACCTTCATCACATCCTAAAATAAGGATAATGGATAGTTGGAGCATCTTCAGATACCAGTCTAAGCAGTGTATCTAAACTTAAGACTATGAAGTTGCATTAAATTAAAGTCAGATAAACACTTCAGAAATTTCTTTGGGTTTGCCTAGATTCTGGTAGTGCTTTTCAGGATACTAGAAAGTTTATTTTAGAAAATAGTAGGCTGAGAACAGCTAAATGGAAGCAGATGTCTTCTGCAAATATAAGATATTATGTTTCACATGAATGAATATTTTTACAAAATTCTACAGAGTGGTAACATAGGAAGTTCTATAGGGACAGTTACCACCATTCTTACCGTTATTCAGTAGTTTTATAGCAGAAGCTCCTTATTCTTGTGCTTAGCCTTCACAAAAACAATTTGTTAAATACTGATTGTTTTACAAGTTACTAATAGATTAGGCTAAGAAGTTAGGATGAATCCTGTGTTATGATAACATAATAAAATAAAATAATAAAATTAAAAAAATAAAATACAGAGAGGATGAGAAAGGTTCAAGATTTATTTCTGGACTAGTGAAGGTCATTAAGGTAGGCTTAATATGCCTTCTTTAGTCTTTACTGAGACCTGAAAAGAGCTACAGTTAAAGTTGGTATGAGAAGGTAACAATGATTTAAGATTTAGTTGCATTTTAGCAAATGTCTCTAGATTACTGAATGCAGAGGTAATTCTTTGCTGTTGTTTTAGCCAGAGATAGAATAAGGACAAACAGACATCACTTGCTTCAGGGTGCGTGTTTCTATCGGTAACACAGCATAACATATATGCTGCATAACACACATGCTGCATAACACATGCAGCCAAACACATTCAGCCATGCTAGTACAATGACGGCCTTATGCAGGAAGCAGAAGGTACATGTAGAGTGAGATAATGCAAAAACAGGGTATCAGAGGTGGACACAGCTGCACAGGGTAGACAGATAAAAAACTACTGATTGTTCAGGGTAGGTAAAATAGCTAATTTATCCTTTTCTAGGAGCAAATAAAAATCAAGAAAAGCACAGTGTTTCGCTGATGGCTCTCTGTACTCTGTGAGGCTTGTCAATCAGATCACAGAGCTTTCACAGCTCACCAGGAACTCCTTTTGTCTTGCAGCCATGCTCTTTTCCAAAGCATTTCCTGTGGTGCATGTCTAGATGTCCTAACTGAAAGAAATGAATTTTCACACTTGGAGAAAGGACTCAAAGGCATGTATGAGAACCACAGCATAGGCACAAGAGAATATCCTGAACTGGGTAACTACTGCTTTTCATAACTCAGAATTTCATTCTACATTTCAACTTTGAAGTTCTAATAAAATTTTAGTTAGAAAACCTGACAGGCTATAAAGCTAACTTTGTAATCTCAATATAATTTAAAAGAAATAGATTAATGAAATTATAAAATCCAACGTAACTATTTAAACCATATGAAATTAATACACACTGATCTCTTACAATAATACTTGTTCAATAATACATTATTATGATATTTCTTTAATGTAGAACAAGTAATCACATGCTCTCAGTTTCTCACAATACAAAAGAAACAGAATCTTTAAGGGGATCAAGTATCTACATCTACATTATTTTAATTTTTTTGCTGTTTTTGTTTTGGTTTTTTGGTTTGGTTTGGTTTTTGGTTTTTTGTTTGGTTGGTTGGTTGGTTGGTTTTGCTTTTGTTTGTTTGTTTGGCTGGTTATTTTTATTTTTATTTTGTATTTTCTACTCCCTCCTCTTTATTTTAACCAACAGCTTAGTAGCCTTGAGTTTAAAAAAAATGTTAGGACCTGGTCAAACTGACACATTGTCTAATGCCTGTAGAATAAAGATGTGAAGGTGCAAATATGTAAATCAAGCCAAAAACTACAACAAAGGAGTACTAAGATATTCTGATTATGTTAAAGAAAAGTGCATATATTAGGAATTGAATTTGAATAATCTGCCAATTTTTTTTTTAACATGTCATCATTTCAATCAATGAATGGAAAAAAGGCCCCATAAACCAAAAATAGTGTTGAGGAAGAAAGTTGTCATGATTTAATATCAGCTAAACTTTTGTCTTCATAGACCATTTCACACACTTACACTTTTTTTATACAAAATATATTCAAGAACTACTTTAAGTCAAATTCTTCATTTTGATAAATCATATTTGACATCAGAAGCATTATACGGGCTAGAAATTTGGCAATTTCTAGCATTAACTTTAGGCTCAGATTCTCCCCGTTACAGAATGTTTAACCCTGCCTAAGAATGCATTTCTTCTTTCGGATTTGTCACCTTTAACTAAAATTCTTTTGAGATCATAGTATTATGCTAACAAAACTAATACTTGCACAAATAAGTCTCATTTTCTTGTTTGTTCATATTCTTTCAATGCTCCTATCTTCCCCATGTCTTTTATTGAACTAGGTCTCCTATATCTTCTTGTCTCCTCATTCTCGTTTCCAGATTTCTGCTTCTTACCTCCAAATCTTCTAATTTTAATTCTTTGTCAAGTAAGACCACATTATAAAACCTTGCCTTAAAAAAAAAATAAAAAAAAAAAATCACTCTAATGACTATAGATTTTTTTTTCCAAGTGGGTTCTTTTCTCCCTTTGAACCACTTCCTTTGTTTCTACAATGAAACTAGACATCTAATTAGATACTGATTAAAGTTGAGATTTACACAGAAATGGGTCAGGCTAAAATATTTGCATTTCAGATGAAGCTTACAAGGTACAACACAAAACTCTTTTATGAATAGTTACTTTTTATCTGAGCACAAGTGCAAAAAGCAAAGAAAATGAAAAATATCTACTAGCTACCTCTATGTAAAAAGGACAGTGCCTGTACTAAGTATTTACTGTTACTAACATGGTATTACTAAAATGAAATAAAAATCAGATACCAGGGAATTAAATTGAATACTTGTTTCAGTTTTGTCTATAGGGTGAAAATAATTAAAGTTTACTGTTCTCTAACAGGCAAGAAAATGTTCTGAAACTTTTGCAGGCAATCTTTTACATATTTTACTTTACATTAATTGCATTAACACCCACACTGATTTTCACTATCTTAAAAAAATAAAAAATATTTTATCTTTTCTTAGTCCAACTTGAATCAAAGTTCCTGTGGTGAGTTGATCATAGCAGGCTGCTAGATGCCCATACAACCACTCTCTTATTCCCCCTTCTCAATAGGATGGGGAAAAAAATGAAATAAAGAATCTTGTGAGTCAAGGCAAAAAGTAGGAAAATCACTTATCAGTTACTGTCATAGGCAAAACAGACTCAACTTGGGAAAAAATAATTTATTTTACTGCCAACTAAAATAGAGAAGGATGGTAGGAAACAGAGACAAAATTAAAACACCTTCTCAAGCTCAGCTCCACTCCTTCACTTCCTACCCTTCCCTCACTTTTCTAAGCAGTACAGGAGGAAAAAGGGGAATGGGATTCAGGGTCCATAACAGCACCTGGCTGCTTGCTCCTTCCTCCTCACCCTCTCCGCCTGTTCCAGAGTAGAGTCTCCATACACTATACACCTTCATTCCTTCAGGAAATACGTACTTGCTGTGACTTAGAGTCCTTCATGGCCTACAGCATGGATATCTTGCTCCAGCATTATTTTTTTCACAGGTTGTAGGGAAATAACTGCTCCAGCATCAGGAGCACCTCCTCCCTCTCCTTATTCTCTGACCTACATGTTCACAGGGCTACTTCTTACGATGATTTTCCTTACTCCTTACTGTTTTCTGGTGTTTCAAACATGTTTATCCAGAGGCACAATTCTGGCTGAGGGGCTCAACTGTGCCGTGCTGTGGGTCCTTTGGAATCAGCTGGAATCAGCTGTGTGTGACAAAGGGCAGACTTGGTCTCCCCTCACAAGAAGATGCCTCCTTAGCTTCACACTGCCACAGTTTAATACATCAAATAAGGCACATTCCAACAAGATCAGTTTTTTCCTTTCCTGAAATTTGAGAACTTTTATTCCTGTCCATGAAATTATGCTGACATTGCCCTCCTTTCACAAGGAATAGAAAATGAACTTGTATATGATTTTCATGATCGCCATGCTTCCATATTAAATAAGTAATTAAGCAAATAAAAGGGATAACTAGGCAAGAAAAATTCAGTGTTTTCCCACTTGAGCATTTAGCTGTCCAATCAGTCAAGGCTCAGCCTTCCTTACTTGATATATGTTTGACAACATTTGAATAAATAAGATCCTGCAGTCAGTACAAAGCATATTCCATGGATTCACTAACAGCTCAAAATTCATCTTCATGACAGCACAATTGAGCCCCCAGTTTTGAAAGAGAAGTGTAATTGCACTGCCTGAATTTTGATGAAATCACTCTGAAACATTTTATACAGATAAGCAGCTGTTCTTCAAAAGTGTTTTGTAAATTTACTTCAAAATTAAGTAAAAACTGAAAATAAAATACAGCAGGATATATTTCCTGTAGAATCAGATAAAATGACTTATCTGATCATATTATTTTACAGCACAACTAATGCATAATGTAAGAAATAACTAAGGAGAAAAATATATGCAATAAAACTTTCAATTTTACACTGGCAATTCCTGACATGAACTACTGATTCCTCAACTTTCACAGTGACATTAATAACTTCATTTTTACAGAATTATATTATTACATGGTAGGATATAACTGTATAATTTAACATATTGTACACAAACCAATGGCATATGTGATCCTGAAGAGCTGTGAGAAAAGCTGATAATAGCATCACAAATGTTTCTTTTCTTTCAGTTTTGGCAATTATATATATATTATGGTGTCTGAGCTAGCCAAAGGGGAGAAAGACCCAGAGCTTTCAGCATGCTATGTAAACAGTGCATACCTCTAGTCTGACATGTGGCTGTGATTTGAGTAATCTGTTCTTAAGTTACAATTATGATTATACTGGATGAGCACAATGTCAATCCAAAGATGGACAGATGGGTTTTAGTTGGTCTGCTTCTGTGGAATAAAGTAGGATAATTGCTAGTGTTATCAAATATTGTCCTAATTGAGAGATACTTAGTTTGTTGGGTTATAGTTGGTTATAACATTTGAGAACAGAAATGCATACAATACGATAAACTGCATTTCCTCCTATTTCTTCCATATATAAAGAACTATATATTATATATCCACAATGTCAAAGAATAGTTACAGCAAGTACTACAGGATTTCTCTAGATATAGCAATTTATCAAATGTCAGGGGCACTGATGGACTCACTATAGGCTAAATATTGCAGAGTTATCTCCCTGCTGTTAGCAGTTATAATCTTCCACAAAAAGTGTCTTTCTGAATGATCAGACCTTTAATGCAGCTGTTATACAAAAGATTTTTTTTTTTTTTATTTCAGAGAGGTATCATTTATAGCGCTTTACCATTTGTTTGTACCAGAATTAGGCCAGTTAGTGTGTAGAAGAGTGAACAAATAAATAGCTGTCTCCTAAATAACTGATAGATCATTAAAGAAATCTGTGCCTTCCATCTTTCCTCAGTCCCAATATAATGGAAATACGTTAAAATTTTGAGGCTAAAGAGTAAGGAAATATGAAACTAAGGTTAACCCTGTGTATGACTGAAATTTGATGTTTGGTTATGAGATTCTATTCTTTGTATATCATCAAATTTGTTACATTAGTCTCAAATCATGCAACTATATTATTTATTAGGTTAAAATACCAATCATCTTTCTGAAACACAACTTATTGTTTAAATATTTTCTTTTTCTTGACCTTTAATTGATTGCCTTTAGGTACCAAAATAAGTCAGTAATTGGGTGCTACCATGACACACTGAAATATATTAGTGCATAAAGGTTGTCATAACACTGATATATTTCCCATTCCACAAGTCCATTTCTTCAGATGGTGTCCCATCTTTCCTTTCTAGGATGAATTCAACATTCATACTAGAAGTCAAACTCAGACAAAAACTTCCAAAACTAAAATCTCCAGCACAGGATACTTTAAATAAACACCAGGTTAAACTTACTGTAGTGTCTCACACACTTACTCTCATGCATGCAGCAGTCAAATACCAAGCCAAAGCCAAGTGTTTGTCATATATGTGTATTTTAAGTAGAGCTTAAACACTGACATGTCGAGACCAGGCTGGATGTGGTTCTGTGCAACCTGATCTAGTTGAAGAAGTCCCTGCTCATTGTAGGGGGATTGGACTACATGACCCCCAAAGGTCCCTTCCAACCCAAACTATTCCGTGATTCTATAATTATGTGAATTAATTTAACTTATTTTCTTACATACACACTGACCTCTAATTTAGGCATATTCAGGCACCTTTACGTCTGGTATGAACAGATAATAAGGATTTTCAGTGAAAAGTTTTGACTGGAAGGTATTTTATTAAATTTTTAATGTTGGTACCTTATATTATTAACTTGGCTTTAATGTCTTTGAGATCATCTATGCCGCATAACATAATCGACAGTGTTTTTTTGCACATTTGAATTTTTGAAGGAATCTAAAATTTCAGACAGCATATTAAAGTTGGGAAAACAAATTGCATTTCTTTCAGATGAGAATAATCTGAAAGATTTATTTCAAGAACTTTCACTGGGGCTGTAACATACAATCTTAAATAAAACCTCCCCAAAATATATATGCAGCATAAATGTCAGATCCTTATAATCTTTTTGTCCTACAGATCCCCACCTATTTTACAGTGCTGCTTGCTAAACTGGACACAGCCGTGGCCAGAATATCTACTTCTATTGTACATTCTAGATGTAGACAGTTTTAATTTTTCTCTTCAAATATAATGGGTGATTTGAATTGCTGGTTTGTGATGAAAATTTTTAGATCCTTCTTAGACATTGGGGGGACTGTTATAGCTATAGAATGACAAAAGTAACTCCAGTATCAATGGCTATTAAACAATAAAGTAGATAAAGGTTGTTTCAGTGTCTCTATTATACCAGGTAGCATCTGAGGATTTATAGCTGTGTGAAGATAATTCTCCCTCAATTCCTATGTGGCTGGCTGCACATATCTTTATGTGAGTAGGCTAAACCACAGAGACTTTTACTGTCCGTATGAACTAGATTAAGAAACAATACTGACAATCTGAGAACAGGTTGGGAAAAGAAAATGAATCACTGAATCTCTCAAGAGGCCAAACAGGTTACATAATACCAACCACTGTGAGCAGTACAAGTTCACTCTGACAGATAAAATACCAGAGGAGAATTATGATGTGATAGTTACACATACTGAATTAATAGCTAAAAGAGATACAATACTATTAACTAGGAAGCAAAATTTAAAACATTTAAGAACATTTGAAATTCATATACTCCAACACAGTAAATAAAAACAGGTAATAATAATATTGTGGATGATAAGAACATTTGTTTTTCTGTGATATTCGTTGAAATTAAACTAAAATGAGTGAGAAAATAATCATTTCAGCTGAACCCAGTTACTGATTTGTTTGCAGAAATTATTAAGATATGGAAGATAAGAATAAAATGATAATAAACCAGTTCAGTGCCTGTATTACAGTAGTACCTGAACAATTTGCAGAAAGCTGAACCGGATATTACCTACCTAAAAATAATGTACTATCAATTATATAAGTAAGATCAATTTTAGCCATCAAAGTAAGTCAGCCTTTGTGGAGACGTGGGGCGTGGACTCCGCTGATAAGTTCAGCCGAAGACAATTTATTAGTGTGCATTTAGTCTTATATACAGTTTTGGCTCTGGTCGCACATTACAAAAGATTACACAATTGGTTAGTGCTTGGTTGTGGCATTCTTAGATTGGTTAGTGCTTACTGTTCACACGCCTAAAGTCTTTTTCTGATTGGTTGTAATCCTAAGAAACTTACTTTTGCTACAGAAATTGTTACTTTTGCTGATCTCTTTATCTGACCTAGTTCCTCAGTTTAGCTCCCCTCTTCAAACCCCCGCCACATATTCTGCATGTCCTTCATGCTCTCTCTCTGGATATCAGCCAGTAGTACATCCAGTTCAAGGTCCAACAGGGCTGACTGCTTGTCGCTTACTCCATTCTCTTCTTCTACCTCCACAAGCCTTGATAGTCACAGAATCATAGAAATTAGAATTGCCAGAGATCCCTTCCATTCAACCAGACTAACTTTCTATTTAAAGCACAACTGTGACCAGGACTAAGTTTGACTTTAACTAACCAAATCCTGAAAAAAACATGAGGAATGCAAACTACACTATCACCATCTTTACAGAAGGCCTTAAAATGGTTAAATATGACAGGCTTTTTGTATATCCATGTTGGCCGTTTATGACTACCTTCTTTCTTAAATTTACAATGATTGCAATCGCCATAATTAATATTCTTCATTATCTAGACTGTTCTGCTGTATTTCACTTGTTCCTATACCTGATGCATGTTGGTTTTTAGTTTTGTTGTGTTTTTTTTTGTTTGGTTTGTTTTGACTTTTTTTTGCTGTGTGCGTGTTAAAAAATACTTAAACAAACGAACAAGCAAAAACCATCTGGAGTTACAAATTATATCTTAGAGCTTTCTGATTATTTTCCTGACAGAAAATGATAGTTATAAAACAGGAATTATTATTCTGATAATTTCCTGTGTTGTGTATTTTCCTTCCCAGCCTTGGTGAAAACATGTTTTCTATATGCAAATTAATATGCCCAGAATTTTATTTTATTATTAGTTTGGAATATTTGTTTCTCATAAAGAGAAAATAGTTTTCTATTCTTTAATCTTAACATCAGTTTTTCCTCTGCTTACTCATGCCATTATTCTTGCTCGAAACCTCTTTTATCATGTTAAACAGTGCCTTCCTCTGCTTGACACTCTTACTTTAAAAAGAAACACTAAGTATCATTTGACATTTCTTATATTTAATGAAAAATTACTTGTGACTCTTCTACATACTCCTTTAATTCATTTTTCTCAAGTGTTAATAAAATGGTAGGTTACTGAATAAAAAATGTATCTATTTTCTGATGAAATAGTATTAGAATAGGGCATAGTAGAAAAATATTCTTAGATTTATAAAATTTCTATATAGGAGAAGAGTATAAAACAGACTACCCTGCTTATTGACATGTATGCTCTTGCTAATGACTCTCTTAAACACATATACATGTATAATGTTTTCCAAATTATTATATATAAAAAAATCCTGGAGTTCAGCAGCTTTTTGGAATGTCAAGAAAGTATATAAAAACTAAATAAACCTAGAAATTGGAATTAGTAATGATTCAACAATGCTTAATTTGCAAACCAGAAATCTGAGAGAAGATCACCTTGTAACTTTCATTAGTCTACTGTAAATGATAGATTAATCTTAAAGAACCAAAAAGAGCAAAAAATACTCCAGAAATAAGGCAAGTTTCAGAATGATTCAGTTAGAATAAAGTGTAATAGCAGATAAAATTAAGTGTTTTGAACTTTGCTATATGGTTAAGTAGCTGTCAAACACAAAAAGAAGGAGCAATCAAAGAATAGGAAAAAATAACAATCATGATAAAAAGGGAAGCACTAAGAATAACTAAACAAGGAAAGGAAGAGAAGTGATTAATGAAAAATCTGTCTCTTGATGTGTCCAATATAGACTACAAAAGACTGATGTAAAAATGAAAAACGTTATACTAAAAAGATTTGATAGTTGAAACAGTCTGAAGGTCAAATAAATGCTGAAAATACTAAGACATGGCATGACAGCATGTCCTTCAGTATATGTATGGTGGCTCTATTCATTGTTACTGAGTACTGGTTTTTGTGTAAAACTGATTCAATTATACTGGATTTTTATTCCTTTCTTCTACTGTCAAATATTTGGACATACACACATCAGAGGTCTTTATTTATTTTCTTAATGAATTTTTTAAAATAAACAATAGGCTTTGAAATTTAATTGAATAGTAGTTCTTCCTGTTTTCACACTTCACTTTCAAAAAACAAAGGACAAAAGCCTTCTTCAGACACTGATGTGATTCACTACCAAAGCAGCAACTGAAATAGTTAAGTGGGTGTTGTGGTTTAAGGCAAGCCGTAAATCAGAACCATGCAGTCTCGCTCTCTCACTCCCTGCCTTCCTCCCTCGGAGAATCGACAGAATACAACTCCTACAGGTTGAGATAAGAACAGCCCAGTAACTAAGGTATAACACAAATCACTACTGCTATCACCAATAATAACAGTGATAAGGAAAATAACAAGGGAAGAGAATACAACTGCTCACCACCAACCAATACCCAGCCCCACCCTAGCACTGATCTAGCCCTTCCGGGTGACTCCCAGTTTACATCCTGGGCATGATGTGCTGTGGTATGGAATACCTCTGGCTAGTTTGGGTCAGGTCTGTGCTTCCTCCTGGCTTCCCCTTCTCCCTGGCGGAGCATGAGACTCAGAAAGTCCTTGGCCAGACTAAACATTTAAGCAGTAACTAAAAACATCGGTGTTATCAGCAGTGTTCCCAGGCTGAAAGTCAAAAACACAGCACTGCATGAGCTACTAAGGAGAAAAAATTACTGCTATTGCTGAACCCAGGACAGTGGAACCCATTTTGAAGTTTGGTATGGTTTCATTGCATGCCAGGCAGATTAAAGAAGTAGGAAAAGAGGACTTCTCCTGGAGAATTTTCAGTCTAGGCAGGAGTATTGCTCAGCGTGACTCTACTTAATGTATTATGCCCCTGTTTCTCTTCACATATGCTACTGTGATAACCTTTGAAATGTTACCTGTTCTGCCTCTCAGCTCTTGTTTCTTTATGGTCAAGATCTTGTTCATAGACTGAAACACAATGAATTGAGGAAACAAGTAACATATTGTACTCAATTGATTTCTCATTTAGTATTATCTGTGCATGAATTGCAGTAATGTTGCGCTATGTGGACCAACCCAAACTAGATCTAAGCAACCTCTGTTAGCTACAAGTAGAATCTAATCTTAGGTAAAGAGCTTTTAGTGCAGGCTCATTTGCTTTTATTCTAGCTGACATCTAATGCCAGTATTAGTTAGGTATCCATGCCTGAGATAACATATGTACTTCTTCATTGCTAGGCAGTACTGTTGTGGCATGTACATTCTTTCTGAAGTGGTACATATCCAGATAAGCACCAGCAAGGCAATCAAGGCACTTTTGGGCGGTTAGTGTGTACTACATAGTCTTTAAAACTTAATGGAACTCATGAGAATATGGTCACTGTGCTTTGTAAATTGTAGTCACTCCTAAAAGAACTGTTTGTAACTCTTTACTGATGAAGCAGTGGTCAGAGCTACAAGTTCAGTCATAGTCTAGGGGTTTTTTTGTTTGCCTTTTTTTTTTTTTGTCTGTTCACCACTAAAGAAGCGTAATATTTCAAATAATTTTCAAATAATTGAGAATAATATATATTTTTCAAAATTATAGCTACAGTCTGTACTAGAATGAGTTATAACTGAAATACTTAGAAACTGCCTTGTTCTTCCTTTTCTATCCTTCAATTCTGCTGCTGCATTTTGCACTAACAAAATACCACTTGGCTAATTTTTCGGCTGTGATCAAACACAATGCTAAAAAACACCTTGTGCAAAGTTTCAAGCTCTGACAATGAAGGAGGTA
Organism: Psittacus erithacus; assembly: GCA_009867235.2. NCBI lineage: Eukaryota > Metazoa > Chordata > Aves > Psittaciformes > Psittacidae > Psittacus > Psittacus erithacus. The sequence goes on along the minus strand of WYDI02017914.1, from coordinate 246 downwards.
CATATTACAAGGTCACACTTTCTTACTAGAGAAAAAAATGCTGCCAGTGTTGCTAAAATCGTAAATGTGTTGATTTTTTTACACTTCTGCATGAAAATGAATTTAATTTGCCATCTCCACTATTCTTAATAAGGTTAGATTAGCTACTTTAAACAAGAAGCTACCGTTAGTGTGTCCTGGGTTCAGCAGTAGCAGTCATTTTTCTCCTTCTTAGTGGCTGGTGCAGCACTGTGTTTCTAACTTTCA
>WYDI02017911.1:0-16328 GCA_009867235.2 Psittacus erithacus | reverse complement strand
CCCTCACAGGGAAGAGCTTCTGCCTAAGAGCTCATCTCAGCCTCCCCTCTGGCAGGTTAAAGCCATTCCCCTTGTTCTATCACTACATGCCCTTCTAAGAAATCCCTCTTCATTCATCTCCATCCCAAGCCCACAGTTCTGCCCTGGGAGTGGTGCAGCCATCCACCCAGCACAATGCTCCTACCTCGTGTGGACCCGCTCGCTGCCATCATTGTCAAGGACCCGTGTGTAGGAGAAAGGAAACCAGCCCCTCCTGGAAAGCAAAGGCAGGGATGAAACCGAGCCCACGTTTACACATGGAGCACCCAGAAGAGGCTGCACCCGAGGGGCAGTGGCTCCCAAGGACAGCCCTGGCACTCACAGCTTTGTTTTCTCGCTCTCCCCATAGTGCCAGCCGTCCCGGGCCTCAGGCACCAGCAGCGTGATGAGATCACCCTCCTTGAAGCTCAGGAGGGTGCTGTTATCTCCGGCAGCATGAGAGAAAATGGCCTGCACCCTCGTCCTGCCGTTCCTCTCGAGCCCTGCGGCCATGGAGCTGGACCGTGGCAGTGTCTTGTTTTCAGCTGGCGGGAGACAGAGATCAATGAGCTCCTCAAAGTCCTTCACCCCATGGCCATACCCAGGCACAGCCCAGAGGGACCAGGGCCCGGACAGCCTTGCCAAGACAGGTCCCTAACCCTGCTTATCTTACCCGTGTGCCAATATAACCTTCAGTGAGACTCACTTTCCCACCCTCATCCCAGGCAGGATCCAGCCACTGCTCTTGGCATCACCCACCAGCCATGGCTGCTCCCTGCACAATACTCCTCAAGGTTTTCCTCCTGGAAAACCCACAGCAGAGTTCAGCTCTGCTCATTTCCTAACCCTCAGCTCCAGAGGCACAGCAGCACTGTGCCAGAGGGATGTTGTCGGCCTCCAGCATCCCCATGGAGCACGGATGGAGCCTCACCTGAGGCATAGCTGTTTTTCGGCGCCACGTTTTTGCGAACTGGGAGTGTGTTGGAGTAAGAGTCACTCAGCTGCTTCTGAGGCTGGGGAGGAGATAAAGATTTGGGCTGTGCTGGCTTCATCTCAGACCAGTGGTTGTACCCGTCACTGTCTGCGCCTGAGACTCCGTTCATCACCGGCATGGCCTCCTGTGCCGACATGCGCTACGGAGAGAGGAGAGGAGGGAGGGAGGGAAGATGGGGAATGTCTTCATTAGGGCATCCCATCGCAGCTCCCGCAGCGGGACACAGCTCCAGGGGAGGTGGTGCACAGCAACCAGAGCTTCAACACTGCTCTGGGGGAGCAGTGGGGTCACCTCTATGGTGTTTTACTGCCCAGGCTGACCTGTACCTGATAAACCCCTCCTGGGCTCAGCTCATGCCTCCACATTGGGGGGACCCTTTTCATGCCATGGGTCACTCCCAGTGGTTACTGGGGTATCTCGGTTCAGCCCCACAGCTCTGGGACCACCCTGACCAGGCAAATCCGGCTCATGGGTTCCCCAATTCCCCCCCAAGAGCCTCTGCAGCCCCTGCCCCTCTGGAAGCGGCATGGGATGAGACAGGCTGCCCATTCCCATGCCAGGCTCCTTCCCACATCCCAGGGCAGCACATGCATGGAGCTGCTCATCCCTGCACATCAATGGCAGTCCATCAAGAGGCAACTTGCTGAGGACAACGGTGACATTGGCCCGGGCTCGTCCCTCCAGCTTTGCTCTGAAGGGCAGCACAGCTTCCACCACGGAGATACTTACTCCTACAAAAGGTGCCAGCTCCGGGGGGACAGGGAGAGGTTTGGCACCAGGGATGGGGTCAGAGATGATGAGGTTGGATTTGGATGTAGACAGAGGGCTGGGCATAATGGTGCCATTGCTGCTGGCAGCCATCTGCTGCATCAGTTGGATAGCGCGGTCCGGGATCTTGTTGGGATCTGAGCAGGACTGTTGCCACAGCGGCAGCTTCTGTGTCAGCATCTCCTTCCCCTGCAATAGAGAAACGAGATGTGAGGGCATGGGAGCTGGCCTGATCCTGGCCGTGAGATTGATCGGCTCCTCTGTGCATGGCATGGGTGAGATAACAACAGGGACTTACCATTTCCAGGCTCTGCCAGCAGCTGAGCCAGGAAGGTGGCATGAAAAATGGAAAGGAGGGAAGGAAAAGGTAATTTATCTCCCCAGCTTATTGTGATGTATCCTGCATGGGGCAGCTCTCAGCCACTGGGCTCCTTGTGGAACAGCACTGATGGACTGAGCAGCGATATAAACCTGCCCGAAGGCCTGACAGGGCTCAGCCCATGCTCTGTGCTGCCACCCATATCCCAAGGAATGAGCTTCTTGTTTAGGGCTGTTCAGTTCTGACGGTCTCTGGCCCTGGCACCCTGCAGCTGAACCCCTGGTCCCTGTCCCTGGGGCAGAGGGTGACCTGACGCCTCTGACTGACACCTCAGCTGGTCTCATCAGGGACAACTTGGTCCCCATGGATCAAAATGCCAATCTGAAGGTCCCAGAATGCTTCCGCACTGGCCCCAGAGAGGCACAGCCCCATCACCCAGCCTCTGAGCACCCCCCAGAGCTGCAGCAGTGGAGCCGGTGCCAGGCTGGAGCGGGGCCAGGCGCCCACCTCGCACACACCTCCACCACGCTCTGGGTGAGCAACGTCCCCCCTGCACCATCACCCTCCACGTGCTGCTGCTGCTGCAGGAAGTTCAGGGGTTCACTGTGCTGCAGCCACGCTGCGGGTGCCGGCACCCTCGTGCCTGCTGATTCCCCTACTCCCAGGGGGAACGTTCCCCCCTCTGCTCCACAGGAGGAGTTCACATATGCCAAGCATGGATCCAGCCCGCAGCGCGAGGAGCGCGCTGACTAATCCAAACTCCTGCTCCGCGGTGCCAAGCGCAGTGGTGACAGATGGATGCTGTGAGCAACGGGGGGTGGCAGCGGGGAACAACCAGAACAACGGGAGCATGAGGCTGCAGGAGCAGCGCTGGCGTTCCCAGCCCTCATTCGCACGGATTCTGCTCTGGATCAGTGCAGGGAGCCACTGCTCCTCAGGCTGGCTGGCAGCAGGAGACTTGGGATGCCAGGAACAGGCAGGAGGGGGTTTGGAGCAGTTTAATCTCTGGTTTAATCCCCACCTTGGTAAGGCCAGAGGATAAGGCGCAGGTTGAGCAGGCAGGCAGCACTGCCCGATTCCAAGCAGGAATGGCGCTGCTTTACATTTCTTCTGCTTTTATAGATCATAGAATCACAGAATGGTTTGGGTTTGAAGGGACTCTAAAGATCATTTAGTTCCAACCTGCTCGGGACAACGAGCTGATGCAGGAGAAACCTGACTAGCCTTTGCCAGGACACAGCCCTCATGCCTCAGTGACCACAACATGCAGGAGGGGTGAATTCAGCCCCATTCACCTACCACAACTTCTCCTGTATAGGCGAAGTTGTACCATGGAGGGACTGGACTGCTGGGGTGAGGCAAATGGCATGATACACTGCCAGGACCCGCCATCAGCACTCGAGCAAACCAGTGTCAGTCTCATCTACCTCCTGCAGCCAGAAGCTGCTCAAGATGCAGAGCAGCACCCATGAGAGACGTGCCCCCTTGTTCTGAGGAGGGTGCAGTCCTGCATCTCCCAGTCCAGAACACAAGCATCTCCCAGGGCATCCTGTCTGCGGGTCACCGATCAGTGTATTCCTTTCCCTTTGCACCAGCTGCAGGTTCCAGGATATCAGCCTGTTCTATAGGCAACAGGAACATCCACCCGGGAGCTGCAGCCCTGCAACTGCATCAGACTGGCATCTCCAGTGGGACTGACTCACCTTGGCATGGTAGGTGATGGCGCTCTTGGCTACTGCACACTGTTTCTCAACCAGAAAGCAGAACCGTCGCCTCTCTTCTGTGAGAGCTGTCTTGTAGCCATCAGAGACGTAGTTTTCCAGCTCACCTTGCTTGTTGCTGATGGCTTCGATGTACTAGAACAGAAAGAAGAGCAGAGAGGCGGCTGCCTTCATTATTTTGGTAGTTTTCCTCTCCATAGGCAGGGCAGGGGGTCACAGAACGGTTGGGGTTGGGAGGGACTTTAAAGCTCATCCGGTTCCAGCCCCCTTCCACGCGTTGGAACCTGCGCCAGTGCAGCAGCATCCCCTGGAGCGGGGTCAGCAGCGCGGCAGGCAGGGCGCCCGCAGGGCGCTCGCAGGGCGCTCGCAGGACCCCCCCGCACAGGACACGCACACGTGTGCCTCCAACCCGCCTTTACTCACCAGAACCCCCCACGCAGAGGCGCTGACTCAGCACGTGGGCTGGGAGCCGCGCGGGAGCCGGGACGAGCTGTACCGGGAGCAGCCGCCTGCTCAGCAAACGCGCCCCGGAGCCGTGCCCAGGCACTGGCACCGGCGCTGGGGAGTGCCCTGAGCACCCGGGCTGGCAACGGACCCCACAGCGCACAAAGCACCGCGACACCCAGCGCAGGCTGAACCCCCCCATCGCCGCCTCTGCTGCTGGCGGCTGCGCCGAGCCACTGCCTGTGAAGGATGGGCAGGACCGTGCTGCTGAGAGCAGGGGACCACAGGGGGACAGCACTGAACCCCTTCAACGCACAACCATCACCAACACTGAACTGGCTGCGGCCACTCAGCCACAGGGTGAGCGGCGCTGGGGACACCAGGACAGTGCCAGGGCAGGGCTGCATGCTGGCACAGCACCCCCGTGCCTGATCACGAGCAGCACAGGGCCACCGGAGCAGCCGCTCCTTGACGCTGCACCCCGGGGCCATGCAGACAACGAGCCCCTGCCAGTGCCTTGCAGCAGCAGGAGGCTCCTCTGCTGGCGCAGGCTCGGGCTCCACCGAGAGACTTGTGCCAGCACGGCTGTGCCACAGAGGCTTTGCCAGCGCCGTATGGAGCATGGAGGCAGCACATGGGGCTGGGATAACAGGCTGGCCCATGCGATGCAAACGTGGCACATGGGAGAGCTTCAGAGCAACGCCTGGGACCGCAGGGCTGCTCCTTGGCCCCACCATCAGCATCCCTGAGCACAGAGGGCATGAAATGTCCCCAGCCCCCTGACTCAGCCACTTTCTCCTCCCTCAATTCTCTTGGGATGCACTCAGGTCCTCTGCAAGGAGCTTCCACCCCTGCGGCACTGTGAGAGCAGCCACTGAGCCTCTAAGAGAAGCATCTCCCTCACGCGTCGCTGTCCTGCCCTCCAACACTCCTTGCCTCCAGCTCTTCCCCAGGACAGCAGCACCACACTGAGAAGCCACAACCAACCGCACAGCCCAGGCAGTGTTAAACCTATTTCAGGAAGTCTGAGCTTCCCCGAGAAGGGAATCAACTGGAAATTCAGGGTCCAAAGCAGCTTTAGTTCTTTCTTCATGTTTAACAGTTATTTTTAGCATGTTACAATATTTATTAGCAGGCATATAAATTGGAACAAACCTCAACAAAAGCAGCGAGATTAAGTGACATCCCTGACTTCAAAGGGGGCTTTATTTCAGAGCTGGACCTTCTGCTGCTCCAACCCTGCTCAGAGCATCCTCCCACGAGCAAACCCCATGTAGAACTTGTACTGCACCCAGAGGGTTTTGGGTCTCCTCACGTACATCAACATGGGTGGGGAAAAGGGGGTAACTGAGAAGTGGGTAAAAACTCCTGTCTCAAGGAGTAATTTGCTTCCCCAAATGAGAAAATCCAGTGCAAACACCTTCATTTAGGAACAGACATAAATGAAGGTGACTGAGCTGACGGCACTGAGTGCAGAAGCAGAAATAATGGAGGTATTTGCATCACTCCCAAAAGAAGCTGCAGGGAGAGCTGAGCTGGATGGGGGCTGGCAGGGACACAGGGAAGGGCACTGGGAAAGGCAGCAGGCACAAAGGCACTGGGGCCAGCATGGTGCAGGGAAGAGGCAGCAGCAGCCCCGGGCACATGCTGGCGGGTGGGAGCAGGCGGCTGTGGGAGGATGCGAGCAGGGAAAGCATCATTCCCTGGAGTGGGCTCAGGACCCAGCACGCCGCCTCCTCCCGAGTATTATTAGCCCTGGGAATAGTACAAGGACAGAGCCCAGAGGCGTCAGCAGTGGTGACGGGAGCCAGGAGAGAAAGATGCTCCAGCGCCAGCCCAGGGAGCTGCAGCTCCTCCAGGGTCCAGCGCCCTAACCCCTCCATCGAGTTCACTATGCTTGGGATGGACTGAACCCCATTGTCCCCACATGCCTGCACCACAGGTAGTTCCTGAAGAAGTCCCCTTCCCTTCTCTCCCAAGGGAAGTGGGGGGATGATGCTCCCCCTCCTGCAGAGCCCAGTTTCTGGAAGGAAAGCACAACCCTGACAACACCTGAAATAGGAGCGCTGGAGCAACGTGGACCTGGACACCCTAAACTCATCCTGCTTAATTTCCTAAGTGGGCCATCAAGAACGAGAAGGTGAGGAGTGAAATGAGTCCATCTCCAGCTAATTGAGCTCAGTAGCACAAGGACCATCCCACCATGAGTCAGGATAACAACCCCCTAAGCAGCAATGGCCCAGGTACAGCGGATGGGCAAGGCACAGCTCTTGTCCTGAGCACATCATACACTGCAACACAGGGGAAATTCTTCCTCATCTCAGCAATGATAGGTTTTTAATCGTGATTTACATATACAAATTAAAGTCTTATTTACATCTCTAATTTCAATCTTGTTTTGCAAGTATACTTTTAATTATTTCACTACAGAAAAGCTTGTCTTAATGGCTGCAGCCAGTTAGAACATGTCGACTGCAAGCAGAGAGCCTGTGCTCTAAACTTAGTATTCTCAGCACTTTATATACTTTATGGAAATACGCTTGATGTGCCATTGATTTATTCAAGCCTGGTTTACATGTTATTACACTACAAAATGGCGAGCCACACTCCTCGTTCACGAGACAGCTTTCATTTTGGATCTGCTCAAAATGACAATGGGCTTTCAAATAACGCACAGAAAGGCAATTTAAATAAAAACCTGGCTAAATCTGCCAGATGCACAGGCAAAAAATGCAACACGCAGAGCACGGTGTAAGATCTCACTACTCCGTGCTAAGGAGAAGCACTGCCTTTAACCAGCAAGCAGTGCTTTACCTACAGCTTGGTGCCTGTTGGGCTCACTGCTGCTGCTCAGGTCTCCTTTCTCCCTGGTATGGGGGGGATCTGGATCCATCCTGCATTTTGAACCCCCAAGACCCCACATTTCTCAGCTTGGCACGACCTGACAAGCAGCGTAAGCGCTGCAGGAAGGGGCCTCCCTGATGGTGTCCTCAGGCTCTGTGGGTCAGCAGCATCTTCTCCAAGACCTCACCAACAAGCAGGTACCGCTCAAGCACTGCCTTTAAATTCAGACCATGGTTTAGGCTGTCTAACAACCAACTTCAGATGCAGATTTCCCGCTTCATCTAAATAAAATCCCCAGTTTAAAGGAGGAAATGAAACCCCACTTGTGACCTGAGCACCTGAGGGGCAGGAGCCAGCCGGGGCTGTGCTCGCAGTGGTCACAGCCATGCCAGAAGCCGAAGCACGTGCCGGAGCCACCCAACAGCTCCAGAAACCTTTTTCTGGGTTTCTAGGCTGGAGAAACCTCAAATAACTCCCCCGTGCCCCCCCGAACACATCACTTCCAGTGCACCGGGAGCCGCTGACCTAATTAGCAATGTCAGTGTGCAGCAGCGCCGGGCAAGGGGCTTGGTTTAAGATGCTGCCGCAGCTCAGGATCTGCTGCAGGCGGAGCGATGGCTCCTGCCTGGCCCGGGGAAGCTGCAATCCCAAGGCAAGAGCCCGGTCCCAGAGCCCAGGGAGCCCTGGTGGTGGTGGCTCAGCCAGGGACCCGCTGGTTCAACCTTCCTGGCTGCCTGATGGCTGAGGTGATGAGCGATGCTGGAGAAGAGCTGAGCTTGGCCACACTGAGTCTCCTCATAGCCAAGCAATGTCCGTGCTGAAACCAGACCAAGTTATGGAATAGGTCAGACAGTACATTAGGGACAAGGAAACATGAAAGAGGAAAGAAGATGTTGCAAAGTCCCTAGCTCAAACAGCAGCTGTCACCCCCAGCACAGAAAAGCCAGGGCACACAACGGCCCTGCTGCTTACACTGACATCCTCTCACTGCCGCTCCAAAGCTGACAGCTAGAGGTGTGTAAGGATGGACGAGCAGCTGAGAAATGTCAAGACCTAGGTTCATTTCAAGCACGCATGGCAATCGGTGTAGTTAGTGCAGGTGAAATGCAACATCATCCCTGAGCTTCAGTCAAGCTTTCAATAACCACCCATCCTACTGGAAAAAAATTAGTTCCAACTGTTCTATTCAAGCCAGGAATGTGCAAACGAGTCAGGAACAGGAGCCAAGGGCACTGCCAATCACCATGAACACAACTGTGGAAATCATCCTTACATGTATTTACCAACCATGAGATGCTTCTGTCACAGCCGGTAATGCAGGCTGAGCGAAGGACCAGCCACAGGGACAAGAAGGAAGCAGCAGCAGGCAGCAAGGCCACCTTCCAGGTGTCACCAGCCAGCAAAGCAGTGAGTTTTGAGATCAGAAAGGCAGTAACACAGATCACATGGTGGAAGATGCAGAGCAGGAAGGGGACTGTGCCTCTGTAGCAGCCCCAAACACAGCTCTGGTCCCATGGAGGGACAAAGAGAAAAGGGCTGTGCTGGACCATTGTGGCAGGCTGGAATAGCTGGAAGGAGTAAACACCAAGAGGAGGGAGGATTTATTTAAGGAACTACAAGGGAGAATAACTGGAAAATCCTGTGATAAAATAAGAAGTTAGGCTGATTAACAGAGGGAGAGCATCTAAGCTGTTGAGTAGTCTCAAGGAAAAACAGCTAAAACTCTATCACAGCATATAGTCAAAGTGAGGAAGACAAGAAGCGTGGGGATCCTCAGCTCCAGTGGCTCCTGGGGAATGATGCAGCTTCTCCTTATTCCCAGAATTCACTCCTTGCATGGAAGCTGGTGGACCCTGGAGCAGCCTCAGGGGAGATGCCATTCTCTCCTGGCTCCCTTCAGCCTCCATCCTCACCCAAGCATGTTACAGATGAAGAGGGAAGTTGGTCAGTTTGTTTAGCTGGACACAGCGATGCCCAGTGATGGATTCAAGCCCTGGGATATCAGTGGCTCTTCCCAGCAGAGTACAGCCGGGAAGGAGACCAAACCGCAATAGCAGTAAGGCAAATAAAGCACCAGACCCAACTGACATCTTCAGACAGGGAAGGTCTCTCAGTGCCAGCACCGTGGTACCCACCAGCCTGGACTGCCCCAGCTCCATCACCCCACACCGAAGCCCCTCCTCAGGATGCTGTGGATCCTGCTGCACTGATGGGTATCAAAGGTGAAACCAGACTCAGAGCAGCTCCCAGGGAGCACTGCCCTGCTCCAAGGATGCCAGCCTGCCTTTGCTCCCCTGGGAAGGGCTGTCTCCCCTCATTACACTGCCTGTCTCACACATCTGCTCATCAGGGCATCAGCCTGAGCCTTCCTGCACTGTTCCTGCAGAGTGCCATCCACGCACACATGTGATATTACATAAAACAGAGCAAAACAGCAGGCAAGCACTCTCCCAGCCGGCTCTGCGGGGGTTTCAGGATCAGCTGCTTAAGCTGTTCCTCAATACAGGGACACCCTGATCAGTGATGCACAAGGCTGGGTACCAAAATGCTCCTCAGACATGGTCCTGACACGCACAGGCACAGGGACCTGCAGATCAGCTTCTGGAAGAGGCATTTGGGGCATTTCAGCCCAGATAAGTGTAAGACTTCACCTCCCTGCACCCCTGACTGCATTTGCTGGGTTTGGACACACATCCTAACTCAGAGTTACCTGGAGCCACTGAGCTTTTACATAGTTCTTCCCTATTTGACTTTCACATAAGCCCTCATAAGGAGTTTGCACAAACCAGGTTATCAGTTAGAGCTGCTTGACCTCTACCTAAAATTATTTCTCCTGATGGGAATATCAAATGAGGTTTCAGTTACAAAAGCCTATGCCCACCCCCCCACCCCCCAAGTTATTTGGCACAGTGGTATTTAATGCTTAAAATATTCTCATAGGAATAGGTGTGGACAAAGACAAATCTGGGCAGGAGCTGAGCTCAGTGTCCACAACCCATGACCCGGGTAGCGCAGGGTTGGGAAGAAGAGGGAGCTCCCTCTGCCCCCTGAAGTTACCAATGCAGCTGCTCAACTGGCATGGACGTGCCAAAACCCCTTTTGCCCGGGCCAGGCACAGCCTTTCACCACAAACAGCCCCCTTCAGCTTCGCTATTTAGGATGAATTACAGCCAGCTTCGTCTCAGGCTGACGGAGAAATCCAATTGTTCATAGAGCTAATATGATTTGATAAATAGTTTGAACCAACATAACTTCATTGTTGAGCTGCTGATTCAATCAAGGTCCTAAACCCATCGTGACCTTGATTTCACAGCTTGATCACAAGCAGCGTTTAATGAAATTACAGCAGTTTAGCTTCCTCGGTGATTGTTTCACCTTAATATTGTTTTCATTCTTCTCCATAGACGTGAAGTGAATGGCATTAGTTTACTCTCCCAGTTCTCAACACAGGTCAAAAAAACCCTCAGTAACTACATAACTAAGATGAGACACTGGAGGCAGTTTGGTGCCTCAGCTTTCATTCCTCGTGTTTAACAAAAGCTCAGGACTGATTCATAAGGAACAAAAAGCCCAGCTTTATTGTGACATTCAGCACTAACAACCCACAACCACAGCATCTCTTTTGACCACGACAGACAAAGCTTTGGAGATAGAAAATCACTCCTGCAGCCTAATTGCACTCTGAGCTGCTTTTAAGCTACGTGAGTTGTCTTTACAGCAAACCACAAGGTGTTTTACATCCCCAACCATTTTAATCCCATCCTCACCTATTAAACTCCACAAAACAAGCACAAGAGACAGTGTCGAGATGCTGTGAGACCTGCAGACAAACCTGGATCAGCTCTCACCATGCAACAAGTGACTGAAGCAGCTCAAAAGGCACCTCCTGCAAGTGTCCATGAGCATCACGCTGCTGCCTGATCCCAAGCAGAACTCAAACCCTGTGTTCCCAAAGGTACTGCCCACTGGCCATAAGATCATCAATTATGCACAGTGGCTGCTGAATATCAGCATTTATTCTGCTTTATAAAGAGGGAGAATCTAAACTGAAGAGTCACAGGCAAGAGGTTTGGGTTGATTTGTTGGGTTTTCTGATCGCTTTAGCAGAGCACAGAGACAAACCATGCTGGTACCTGGCTCAGGTGAGGGCTGTCCTCTGCCACCCAGCAAGGCAGAGCCTGAACAAATCTCTCACCTCTGCAGAGTGAGGTGATGTTACAGAAACCACATCCTGGAGCTCCGGACAGCTCTGCCTCTCCTACCACGCTCATCTCACCCACCCATCTCACCCGCGATGACAAGATGCGGTCACTTCACAAGCGGTGAAAAGGCAGAAAGGAGCAATTCTGCTTCCTGGAGCATTAAGTACAGACAGGGATGATGACAGAGCATCAGACTCCCAGCTGCCGCCTGCTACACTAGCTTAAGTGGATGAGTCTTCAAAAGCAGAGTAAGATGTTACTGCCTCATGCAAGATGATGACTGATGCAGCTACCAGGACGCTTCCATCCACAGCAGCTTCCCCTATTATGAGACAAGTCATCTGCAACAGCCCATTAGGAGAGCTCCATCCAGTTGCTGCTCATCAGTCTGTGGTCCCCAGGCACCAGCCTGATGAAGTCTTCAGCTTCCTGCAAGCATCACGAGGTGCCTCCAGCAGCCTCACTGGAGGTTGCTGGGGTTTTACAAGCTGGCTGCAGGGCCAGCTAAACAAACAGAGCCCCATGAGAAAGGATTCTGTAGGGCAAAGCCCCTCAGTGCAACATCAGCAGCAATGCAGGTGCTCTGGTTCACTAAGCCTGGTTTCACTAAGCCCCACATGAGGCTCCCAATGTAGCTCCAGGCTGGACCCATCCTTGCAGCAATACCCCACTCTGATGCCTTGGTAAAGGTAAGAACAGCATCAATGGCAGCCCCAAATCACCTCTTTTCCTGTTGAAAGGGAATACCAGCACTGCAGCAGCAGCAAAGAGAGGGAAAACTGCCCTCTTGGCTGACTTCAGCAATTTAACTTCATGTTTTTATCTAGGTTGGAAAAAAAAGCAGCGAGCAGTTGAGCAGTCTCATAGCTCTTTAAGCTCAAAAGCCATCATAAAGCTTTTTGAGAGATAAGCGCTTCCTAAATACTTACTGCTGAAAGATTAAGAGAACGAAAGCCTGATCCTGTTTCCCTGCCCAAAGCTCCTGTGCTAACAGGACTACCCCATCCCCACCGCATCCCAGAGGGAGGATCAAGCCACCGCTCCTCTCCCACTGTATAAAGCCTATCACTGGGATGGATTTTCTCCTCTGACTCCGGGTGTGGGTTGGGGATCCCGGCACGGCAGCAGCCTTGGGGGGGTTTGGCAGGAGAGGGGTGGCTCTGGCAGCAGCTCTGCTCTGTTGTCCCTATCAGCAGCTTTCACAGCTTGGGGATAACAAAGGTCTGATCCCCGCGCTCCCCACGCTGCGCCTCGCAGGGCTTTTCCTGCTCAGCAGGAACCCAGAGCAAGGGCTGCTGGAGATGATGCTGCTCAGGAGCGGTTTGAGCTGCTCAGCTCCCACCAGCGGGGCACAGCACCAACCTGAGCCACACCAACACCTCCTGCCCAGCTCAGCGCAGCGTCGGGGCTGTGAACCACCACCAGCTCCATGCCATGCACCGTGCCTCACCGCAGGAGCTGCACGCCGAGCCGGGGCGGGTGACGGCGGGTGCGTTGTTCTCCAGTGCTTGCTCTGATTCACACTACCAAGACAATGACTGATCCCCAAGTTTTAGTGCAATTAATGTCACTTCCCCAGCACAACCTTTGTGGTAGCTATCTGCTGATGGCTTTAAATGCCACCCTGTATACAGCCCCCAGGAGGGAAGTGCCACTGACATTTAGATCCCCTTCAGCAGGCACGGATCACTGACACGTTACCAGCCTGTGGCATCTAAAGTAACAGGTCCTGATCCCAGCACAAAGCATGCTCTCATGCCTCACAGACAGGGGTAGGGATTTCTGCCTTCAGGGTTCATTGTCCCCTCTTCAATGTCCTATTCATGCTGCCATCATTCAGTGGCTTTAACTCAACCAGCAGCAGCCGTGCTTTCAGACAGAGCGGGTCTGCACGTAGGTGCATCAATAATTTAAGATTCCCATATTCCAGACGAAGCTCGAACTAAAGGTTGGAGACCTCAGAAGACAAACTCCTGCTGCGAGCACATCAGTAACCTGAGTGCTGCAGTGCCTTGGCACGTGCTGCTCAAGGCCCCAGCACCAGACAGGGATGTGCCCTTGGACACTCCATCAACATCCCAACACCAACTCCATCCCTACAGGAAATCCCAACACCCAACCTCCGAAACGCGCCCACCCTGCAGCACAGCCACCCAGGCACGTGCCACGAGGGATCCCTGTCCCGCGCAGCAACCTGATCAGCCACCGGCACGTGGTCGGCGCAGGAGCCCACACCGTGATCACACCGCGGTGATTCACTGCGGCCGCCCCGGCACACGCTGCCGCCCCGGCACACACTGAAGCAAACACCACCCAGAGGAAGGTGGATCTGGCACAACAGGAGTTAGTGATCTTGTGGGGCTCATTCATTACACAGCACCGGGAGCAGTGGATTCAGCAGGTTCATCACCACCGCACCGCCCGGCACAACATCTGCCGTCAGCCACCCCCTGCTCCGTCCTCCCCCAGGGCAGCCACGAGACCAACGTGCTCCATCACGGGCTGCCACCTCCTCTCTATCTACACCTCCCACATCCCACCACGCTCCTAATGCTGCTGTCCCCGCTCCTCTGGGAGAACAGTGAGTGTGTATCTGAACACTTGTAAGAACCTGGCCACCTCTAGCGTGTGGTACTCAGCGCCCGTTGCCCAGGTCAAGGATGCTCGTGTCCCTCCCATGTCCTGGGTCCTACCTGCAGCTCCTTGTCAGAGTACTTCTGGGGGTTTTTGCTGCCTTGGCTCTTCTTCCGAAGCTTCTTCAGCTCTGCCTGGCACTTGTCGAGTGAGTCCCCTTTGCTCCTTTGCTCTGTCTGGTATTTTTTCAGCGCAGCCTGGATGTGACAGGAGAAAGCTGTGAGCAGCTGAAGCCAAACCTCAGCCACAGCTCCTGCTACCAAGGGCTGGCAGAAGCAAGCAGAATCCCCGCCCCCCAGCCTTTGGGAGAAGCAGGTTCCCCATGGCAAGGACAGCAAACAGGGACTTGAACAGTCTGACACTGGGGGAAATGCTGTTCTGTGTGCGGCGATGGTCACAGACCATTAGCAACCAGGGGCATGAGCAATGTCTGAGCACAACCATCCTTGAGTGGGGAGCTGGGCAGCAGGAAGGGGAGACAGAGATGCCCAAGCCAATGCCAGGCTACACAAGTCCATAACTCACACTCAGGTACCGAGAGTCCAGCTCCACCTTCTGCTCCAGCTGCGTCAGGAGCTCGTTGTGGAAGGACTTGAGCTGCAGGCAGAAAGAAAAGACATGGTTCCTTGGGGAGGGCTCACAAACCCTGCCCGGGGAGCGCCGGGCAGGCAGGGGAGAGAGTGGCACCCAGACAAGGCGTGAAACCCATTTTGCTTGGCTGCAGCACCAGCAGAGCCCATGGCCATGAGGAAACCCAGGCCACCCTGACTCACCATCTCCTCCAGCTGGTTCTGGATCTGCCGGTGGACCTCTGCCATCTGGAAGAGCACATCTCCTGCAAAGACAAGATGCGGGGAGGGGGTTTGAGGCACCAAGCTCTAGGGGACACCCCTGGGCTGGGGCAGATGGCACCCTGTTAGCATGGAGGGGACTGCAAATGGAGCCATGGGTGCTCCTGGAGTACCCCCAGTGCCCATCTTTGGAGAGCTGTAGGTGAAATATCCATCTGAGACACTCGGACACACACACCCCCCCTGTGGAGCATGAAGGGAAACATGGACAAGCAGCAGTGGGACCCCAGCACCCGGGGGTGCCCACGACCCACTGTGCCATTGGCCACCCCAGCCTTGGTCACCTTTACCCCAGCCAACCCTTAGATGTGACCAAGGAGCCAGAGACAATGATTCCAAGAAAGGACCCTCATCTTGACCTGACTGCCTGGCTATTGAAAGGATCAACAGAGACGAGAGATTCTGCACTAACAGCAGATGGGAATTGAAACAGCACGCTTAGAGCTGGGAGCTTTGCCTGCCGCTCCCTGGCTGCACCCACAGCCCCAGGCCAAGCACGGAGCACACACATCCCTCTCCCTGAGCAGCTGATGGGCAGCCCTGGGACTCGGTCCAGGTCACAAGACACGGAGCTGCAAACAGAACTCTGTTGATATTTGCCTCAAAGCCACCGGACCTGTTCGACCTCAGGGCTGAGCCGTGCAGCGAGGGCAGAGCCGCGGGTCAGCCCCACAAACAGCCGAGGGATCCCAGCTCTGCCTCGCCTCTTCCTTCGATTCTCCTTGTCCAGCGCGGCAGTGACGGAGTCACACACCCACTGCGCTCTTCCGGGGAGGAAGGGCCATGTCCTGCCCCAGCAAAACCCCGCGGCTGGAGCCAGATGCACACAGGGGCTGGTGGGACTGGAGCCAGCGCTGCTGCACGACTAAAGGCACCATCTCCAGATCAGAGCAAGCTCTCGGGAAGAGCTGAGCTCCGTCAGCTCTTTGTAAGTGCTGTGTTAGGAAGCACAGCAGCCTGAGGCTTCCAGCCTATGTGGAGGTGGTTGGGAACTGAAAGCCATGAGCTGTGTCTGAGCCGCTCCTGTCTCAGGAGCCATTGGAAAGGAACCATTGGGACCCTCAGTCAGCCCAAAACCAGATGGTGGACACTGGGCATCGTCAGTCAGTCCCTGGCACACACTGGCCATGCATCATCCGAGTGTCAACGCCTTCGGCTGATCAGGAATGGCCCAATATTTCTTTGCTCTTGTGACTGGAGCAACCCGTACTTTGCACCATGCATCATGTGTCAAAACCTTCTGCAAACACTAAAATCTGATCCCTTTTTGTCCTTGGCAGGCACCAGTCCCCTCTGATGCAGTCACAGAACTGGTTGTGGCGCTGGTAGGTGCTCCGCCAGCACTGACTCTCACCACAGCAACCCTGTGCCCAGCAGTGCACAAAGATACAAGGAGGAAGCTCTTCCCTGGGAGGGTGCTGAGGCGCTGGCACAGGGTGCCCAGAGAAGCTGTGGATGCCCCGTCCCTGGCAGTGTTCAAGGCCAGGTTGGACACAGGGGCTTGGAGCAAGCTGCTCTAGTGGAAGGTGTCCC